>JAHLJT010000631.1:207448174-207500674 GCA_031308135.1 Acheta domesticus | reverse complement strand
GGAAAAGTAAAAAATCAAAGTACGTTATTTGAGTAATTGACTAATTCTCATTTCTGATAAAATAACTAAGGCGGTTTGTAGGTTCTCAACTGAAATAACTAATCGCGAAAAAGTACTTTCCTAATTATTTTCCAAATAATATATTCACACAATTGGACGTTACGCGTATCCTTTCTCTGAAATGGACTTGTAAACGTTTAACTTCGGCAATGAAAGTCACACGGAAAACTCACGTTTATTTTGGTATATACTGAATATGAAATTGAAAGAGAAATGCAGCCCTTTGTACAGTAAAAACACCGCCCGCACAAGTCGTTCAGCAATGAACATACAAAGGCAATCATCACATAACCACCCATAGAAAGTGATATCGCGCGATATAATGCGACGAGACTTAATCGATATGCCGCGTTATGTGAATATCGATGGCTTTAATTCATCTCTCTCATGTGTCTCGCAGGTTCGAACGCGATTTTTTATCACTTTGTGGACAGAAATAAATACGTTCCGTGAACCATCAAATGTTCCCTGAAGGCCTGTTGCAGATTGTGAATGCGCGGTTAACCACTGCTGCAAAACACGTCCGGGAACAAGTGCACGAAAAAAGGTTTAGTTATACAGATACTGGAAACCCTGGATAGCAGCGCTAAAATTGAAATGTAATACATGATTCGTTTTATAATTCAACTCATTTAACGAAGATAAATGTTTACGTGACAGCATTATGAAAGAAGTAAAAAAATCTATCCTAACTTTACAGGGATATATCTAGGAAGTATACGAACAAAAAGTCGTTTGTAAGTCGAAAAATATGCAGACTTCGACAATTAGTGCTATCAGTTTGTACTGGAAACGTCTAATATTGCATATTTTTTCTGGAGATAAAAAAATTGTGAACTTTGATAGACTATATTGAAGATATATTTGGTAATGATACCGGTGATCTTCAAGCTAAAAGAGCTACAACAAAGTACACCAATATTAACCATCCGAAACAGAGTTCATGATATTTGGAAATATATTAGAAATAAATTAAATGCCCAATGGACAAAACATGGCAAAATCAAAAATCTAGCAAAATAAAAATGTATCTAACTTCTTTGGTCTGATAACAAATCCCACAATTAATCGTCAAGAAGAAGTTGCTCTTTCAAGAATTAGATCAAATCATTCTCAATTCTTCATAAATTCCTAATAGAGAATGTAAAGCAACTCATCTGTACCATCTGCAATACTGATGTTTTATCGATAAACCACACCGTCCGGAAATGCCCTACTCTCAATCAAGATAGACACGAGTACTTTGGAGAAGGAAACTTCAATGCAATGTTATCATCACCGAGTTCGCAAGACTTCGTTGTTTATGCGACTTAAAATAAAATTATTTAAAAAATTTATACTACGGCGCCCAGTGAAATTTAGGTATTAATTTTTCATGGTGTTGAAAGTGTATCCAGAAATCATAGATTTAGTGAATAATACGGTAGGTCTATCATTTCATTTTTTAACCTTTCACCTAATCATATCATTATATCATTTTTTAAAACCTTTCTGGCATTCAAAATTGCAAATAAATGCCGTTCATTCTGTATCATCACTTGAAATACTCTTACTTAAACATTGTTCCCAATCAGTTATTTCCAGAAATCTAGATCGTTTAATTAGAGGATTAGTACACTACTGATCACGGTTGCAGTAAAAAAGGACGACCAAGTACAGTTTTTTTCAAAATAACTACACATTTTTTATCTGTGTAAAAATTACAAAGATTGCAATGTATCGAAAAACTGTACGTTTTTAGTGCAAAACTATTAAAAAAATTCATTAAAAAATGAGAATCATGAGTGATCAGATTACCAAGCAACACGGAAAATGGTCACATATTTTAGTATTTATTTTCATATCAGTCATTAGATGTACATATTCTAAATTATTTGAAATATAAAACGATTCAATTTTCCACGTGTTATGAGAACACTTTGAAAAATGCCAGTATGTAGGGGCAAGTAAGAGCCAATACACCAACTGTACGATATACAGAAGTAAGCTTCCTAAAAATCGTACTTAATCGTTTATCAACAACGTTGAAACAATAAGACCAGTTCAAATATATGATTATATGATACATTTTTAAAAAAACTTGCATTAAAGAATTAAAATGTTTGGTTTCTAATTCCTAATTTAAATCAATATTTTTAAAATGAAATCACAATTAAAATTCAATGATTTAAATCGTCACCCTATCAAAAAGGAAGGTCCAATAAGAACCCAAACATGCGAACGAACCACTTCCTAGGAAAAGTATGTCGTGGGCATGGCAGCAAGTGGAAAGTATTTTTACGTCAAATGGATACCTTTCCTCTTTTCCATCTTTTACAATAGGAAAGAGCGAAAACAAAAATCGTTACGAATTATTGTAAATGAATAAACTGAAAATGCATTGGTGTGCATTGTAGGAACAATTGCCAGGAAGTATGAAAGGTGAAATACTCAGTTACGAAGAAGATATTGTTTATCAACACACCGGAATTCCGAAAACTAAATGGCGTGAAATATGATATCGTTGATAAAGGTAGAGCTTGAGTTTTTTCAAGAACGATTTTCGATGAATGACAATATTCGAAATATTACATCTTACGAAGACACGACAGCAATAATTATGAAATTTAAATATGACAGAGACAAATTCAACCTACTGGAGTCCTTGAGGATTTCAAGGAGAGGGATGGCACTCGAAACTAGCATTAGGAAGAAGTTTGAAGAGGGTGACAGAAACAAGCAATGAATAAACTAGTGGTTCTTTAAAATGGTACAGCTTTCCCATACTAGTTGGTTTCTCATTTTCTTGCTTCTATGCTAGCCTTTTTCGTTTTTCCTTCACCCACTTTCCAACTGCTCTATTGCGCCTAAATGACCTACCAGTGTCACTCGCGGCTCCTACCGCTTCTCTGGGAATATTTCCAGTAAAGGGCACCTTCGCGCTTGACGAACGTTGCAAAGACCTATCTCGGCTTTGTACTTTTACACAGTGCCCATGGGAGCACTTGGTCGCAACACGGTGCTAGCATCATTGTTCTGAATAAAGGGATACAGTTACTCAATTACATAGTTTCATGTCAGGCCACGAAATTATGGAACGTTCCACGTATAAATGCAATGCAGGAGGTTCTCGGAATGCCCTCAAAGCCACAAACACAACTTTAAAAGATGCATATCTTACGTGTGTTCCGAATCCACAACTTTAGTGTCCACGTACTTAAGTTTTGATGTCCCAACCAAGTACTTGTGTATCAAGGCCAAAAGACATAACGTAACGCTCTTCGTAAAAGTTACGGGTATGTAACACGATATTTGATAAAACTAGTAATATAATTAAATCTGACCTTTTACCATACGCAGTCTCTCATTGCTCTGTAGCATTAAATCTGAGTTTTTGATTAACTCTGACATCATACGTTTCCATAGCAACAATTTACACAAAGTTAATTGAGCAAAAACCTATCGAAATGGCATTCATTAAAGAACAATGTTCTCAAAATTAACCAGGGAATCCCGAAACGTGTATTTCCATTAAAATCTCGAAATCGGATTTCCCGAGCATTACATAACTTTCTCTACACTACATATATTACGTAGGTATATGAGAAAGTAAAAAGAGAAAGAATAGAGATGTGGCGAATTTAACTGTTGATGGATAGAAACGCCATAAAAAGAAATATAGACTTTCCCCCACCAGTGGCGGGGCGTCGGAGGGCGGCTTCGGCGGCGGCGGCGGCGGAGACGACGCCCGCCCGCACCGGCCGCCGCCGCGCGTCTGCCCGCGGCCTCCCGCAACTACCGCCGCCGAGCGGCCCCGGGATCGATACCGACTTACTGCAGCACAATGCATCGCGCCCGCGCCGACGCGACGCCCTACCCTCGCCGAGGGCGGTGGCGACGGTGGTGGTGGTGGCGGCGACGATGGTGGTGGTGGTGGTGGCGGCGGCGGCAGTGCAGGTGGTGGTAGTGGCTGTGGCGGTGGTGGCGGTAGTGGCGGTGGTGGCCGTAGTGGCGGTGGTGGCCGTGGTGGCGGTGGTGGCCGTCGTGGCGGTGGTGGCCGTCGTGGCGGTGGTGGCCGTCGTGGCGGTGGTGGCCGTAGTGACTGTGGCGGCGGCGGCGGTGCCGGGGGCGGCGGCGGTGCCAGCGGTAGCGCCACTGCGCTGCGCCGTGCGGCCACTGCGACTTCTCGCTTTCACTCGCGCTGGCCCTCCCGCCGCCCCTCCGCCGTCTGGCGTTCCCAGACAGAGGCTTCCCCGGTCGCCGCGCGCGCCCCGCATTGAGAGAGGCCGTGGCGTAAAGCGAACGGATCGCGCGCCAACGGATGGGGCAACACGAGATAAGAGATGTCGAATCAACCGTGTGGCAAACGTCAAGCTTTGAAAGTACATCATTTCCTTTATGCTGTATTCTCCCATCATGTATTCACGATGCAACGAGAGTGGCACTTTTTTGGCGGCAACAGAAATTTGCAAGCACGCATTTTAAAGTAAATCAAATGAAAACTTGTAACAAATCTATTTCATCATATATGCTTCTTCCATGAAATGAGTGCAGCAGGTTTAGATAGAACTTGAAAACAAAATAACAAATACTGGGCACCACAAATCCGTTCCAAGGAGTACAAATCCTATCCTGTATATCCTATTTACAACTATCTGTCTCCAATTTAAAATTCAGTTTGCTGAAAAATGTTAGTTTAGAATTAATTAATTTCGAATGCATCAAACTTCACAGCTAGACAATCTACGCACTTTAAAAATACCCTTAACACTTTGAAGTTCAGTTTCTACTCCCAGTCCACAGACGAATCAAAAGGATTATCTTAAGAGGCCACAAGTCTGCGTTTTTCTAGGTTCTGTGCATCAAAGAGGCAGCCTCTCAAAGAGAAATGTTGCACGCACACAAGACATGCTTCTCTTGGAAGCAAGTAAACTCGCTTCGTGTACTCCACCCCTTGCTGCACAGCAGGCAACCCGCCAGGCAACTATGTGCTTCCGGCCACGGCTCCAGGTCCAACAAGGCAGATCCGTGAACATGACTCGAATCGTCGCGGCACAGTGTGTAATTTTGGCCATCTACGGGGCAGAAAAGTCTAATAGCAAAAATTAAAGAATTGAACTGGATTAAATCATTTTATAATGTACTAAATTATTCAAAAAGCTAACATATTACAAATTTTATATAATACAACTCGCCAGAACAACGTTTTATGTATTTTAAATAAGTTAAAATAGGATAAAATTGTACATTGATTTTACAGAACAAACAATAGAGAAGTCTGACGTGTGTGTGTGTGTGTGTATATATATATATATAATTATGACACAATATTGCAATTTTTACCATAAAAACAATGAAATCACAGATTAGGTAATATATACAAATAATACGAGAGAAGTAAAAAATCATATGCTGAAACTGTACACATGAAAATTATGAACTTATTTAGAATCTCTGATGGTATCAGAAGAATATTCTTGATCATCCGCTGGTGTTCGATCAATTTCTAGCAAATAAAACACTTATTCATTGATATTATTCTTTCTGTGTTTTGGAGGATCCCGTAAACTAGCTGTATATGGACCGGAAGTAATAAGCAATCTGTTCTGTATTTTGTGTATTGGTGTCGATTCTGAAGGTATTTTGAAAATACAAATGATATTGGTCTGCAGTATTTAGTAGAAGATGGAACAGTTATTTTTAAAATAACGTGTTTTGAATAGGCCGAATCTCAGTGCATTTCCAAAGGAACAGAAACACTAAAAAAATTTCATCACTGAAATGTTGGTGTGAAAACCTTTGTTTGTATCGATTCTGTTCCATACCATCACAACTCCATTTCATGATTATGATAATATTGCATTTTTTGTCAATCGCAATTTCTCAGACACCTCTCGTGTATGACATAATCCATGAATTGTGTGGTCAATAAGTGACTGCACACGTATTTCTGCTGATATTTTTGTAATCATAGTTCCTTGTGTATAGCGTTTTGGATTCTTTCACTTTATAATAAGATGGGCAAAATTTATAATTTAATACTTTTGCTTGCTGACATAGTAGCTTGTCCTGGCGACTAGACATACAGATATGTACCATTTAGGCGCTTGTTCCGGTGATAGCTCTGATTTCTGAAAAAAGGACCTTCGAGCTTTCTTAATAAGTTTCCCTATTTGGTTATGTAGTGGGTACTTCTATTACTATTGCTGTCGAATACCTTTTCCCTTCTTTCCTTAACTATATGCATACGGCCATATTCAGCTCTTCGCTGCTTGAATGTATAAGGTGTTTAACTCCCTGTCTTTTAGTTCTCGGAGCACAATCAACAAAACTCTTTGTTGGCCGGCCAATTACAATAGTGGATGTTTCTGTTGATTCTGGTGTATTGTTGGAAATATTTTCACATATTATTTCCTCATCGAGCCATGAAAAAGTGAATGAAGATAACGTTCTTTATGCCTCCCTATTTTCTCCTACTTAATACTAAGTGTCAGGGAAACTTTCTTATTTTGTATTTTTACACATTAAAAATCACACTCAGAATTTATTTTTCATTTCTTGCAAAATATGTGCCAATAAAGCATTTGTCTTTGCGTTTTTAGGTTTTGTGACCCATATTTCGCAGAGTGTCCTCCAGGAAAACGAATGCGACATTTTGTAAAAAATGGAAAAATTAATACATTCGCAACAATTCGCAACATTTTTTTCAATGTTTGGCTTCCCAAAACTGTCTGCATGACTACCAATTTGGTCCTAAAGTGGTTCTCCGGGGTTCTCTAAACTAAAACCCTTCATTAATTTTTCGAATTGTGTTTCCTGTAAAATAAAGAGTACGCACCTTTCAAGAGGTCCTTACAAGTTGTTGGAAAATGGATTTCAATAACCAAAGGTACCAATGGAAAGAAAAAACTACCCAGATTGCATTTTTGAAATAGCTGGGACTTTGAATATCATCAGACACACGCACAGGACAAGCGAAAGCGGTGCACTGAAATGAATGAATTCAAGTGGTGCCGCCACGGTCGAGTTGATACATGTTCAGATAAGCATTTCCTGTACCTCGGCGAATTTCTAGTGAAATCAGTACCGTTGCCATGTGGTCTGAACATCCTTCTACTGAAATAAACAACAAAATACACGTTCTGGTCAAGTTGAAAATTTGACTTTCTGCCCCGTAGATGGGCAAAATTACGCACTGTGCGTCGCCGAGTACTCGCTCCGAACTCTTCTACGGAAATATTTTCAGAACTTCAAGGAAGTAAAACTGAATGAAAAATACTGATGATTTAATAAACAATTCTGAAAATTAAACCAGTGGTTTAATGTTATTCGAATTTCTTACGGTGACTGGTGTTTTGACATAATTGTTTTGTGAAATATCTCTAGTATCGATGGCAGAAGACACATAAGGCAATACGAAATATACACACCAATAACACGAAAAATGCGTGTTAAATTGTTCTCGTAATCCTCCGGTGGGTGCTTTATTGCATTTCAGCATCAGTCGCTGCGTATCAGAGCTGAGGTTCTGACAGCGAGTGATATCAGAAATCCGCAGTAGGTGTTAGATTTATCGCGATAAAGGAGATATAAAACAGATTAAAACTGACATCAGGGTAATAAAAACGGGAGTGCACGGAGTGGCTAAGTAAAATCTAGGTCGCTCTACATTTCATTTCGCCACTCCACACACACACTCACACACCTGAGAATAGGTTCCAAAGCATTTTTTGTGTTTTTGGTGTGAATTATTTTATGCAACTTCCACCAGCGAGACAAGATATATTTCACAAAATGTGCTAAAACAGCAGTCACCGCAAGAAATTCCAATAACATTACACGCTGGATTAGTTTTAAAAATTTTTTTTTGTGACTTCGCAGGTTTAATATCACACATGAAATTAAGTACGTCAACGTTCTCTCGCTTTTCATTTCAATTTTAAATTAACATAGTCCCTTGCTTCAAAAATGTAAATTTACTCCATAATATACACGGCAGTTATTCAAACACAAAGAAGATGCATTAAAGAAAAGCATTTTTTCCGATTAATGTCTGAACTAAGCTCTAAAACCAAATTTCAGTTTATTAAACATGAAATGTTCAAAGAGTTGTGCTGTATCACGAAAGTTGATACACTGTGTGGTGTCTCCTCATTCCTTTGACAACACGAAGCCGTGTTAAGAAGTATCGGCAATTGCCAAATTTGCGCAGAGAAAAACCTGAAAATTATTTTATTAAATGAAAGGTTCATAAAACCTTTATCATCTAATATACATCGATTTATAAAACGGTCAAAATTTTCTGTTTAGATACATTTTTAACACGAACAATATACTTGCTCTTATTCTACTCCATTATATCAAAGAAACTTATTTTCGCACAATTCATTTTCCAAATAAAACTATTTTTTAAAGTTACATAGATAAAATAATACGCGCAACGGTCCACTTAGGCATGGAAGAATGATACGTACTCTCCTTGACTTTTTCATGTTTCTTCTTCCTTACAGTGGACTTATTCACTTATTCAATTCTCCTTTCCACGAGTCTTCAAGCTCAGAGTTTATATTCGACAGCATAAACTTACTTGTTGCAAACACAAGTTGCTCGAGATGCTCTGTAGCAACCCTGGAGAGACGGGTGGCCGAGACAAAGGGAATGCCAAACACGAGGACGGACTCGTTAGTATTACATGAGCGCCCTCGAGACCCCCACGCGAATCTAGAGCTACGCGAACATCTGAGCGCCCGCGCCGCGCCGCGCCGCGCCGCACCGGGTGAGATAAGCAAGGCACGTTATGAGAGGCACTGAAGGAGCCGGCCCTGCCCTGGGCCACCGACACGGCACCGCTATGTGCGCTTGTATCTCTCGGTATCGTTATCTCCGAACACTCACATGGCAGGTGATCGTTTACCACGCCTGTGGGTTTGGATGCGACATTAATATGGAACAGATGCTCACTACATTGCGGAATGTATTCGATATTCCATTTATTCATGTATGGAAATTTGCAGACTCAAGCAAGAATTTGTTTTATCGATAAAAACATATGAGAGGATATAAAGTATAATTATCCCTCATCAACATACATCTAAATCGACTACATTTCAAAACTTGCTTATATGTTTCGTTTAAGATGTCTATGATTAAACAAATCAAAGAAAATTTGCAGATTAGTGCAAAAGAAACAAATCTACGTTAAGAAGAAATGTGCGTCCTCAAATGAGGACGTTTGGGCATTAATTAAGTACTCACATTACTTACAATACTTCAATACTATAACACATTGTTTGAAATTAAATTAATTTTAGCCGTAACAACTTCAAGGTCTTTAGTCATTTTGCATTAAAATGTATTCAGCAAATTAGTGCTGTAATATTATATTTTGATGATTTTGAATTACTTTTGAAATATACTGTTCGTGTTTATAAGCTGTTTTCAGAAAAGAAGTCGATGAAAAGGGAACAATTTTTTGATAATTTTATCTGACCATTTAAAATATAATGCAATCTACAGAGAAGAACATTCAGTTTTAATACAGAATCAATTCATTACGAAAAGAGTTTTAAAAATGTCGCATACAAGAAAATATGTGATAATTAATTTTAAATATTCTGAATATTAAGTATTACAATACTTCAAAAACATTGTTTTTAAATCATGAAGATTCATCATAATTTCATCCAAAACACCAACTTCTACATCATTTGTCATTAAAAATTAGTCGCCAAATTAGCGCTATAATATCATACTTCAAACGAAACTTAAAGAAGGGAATGAATCCACATTTTACTACACTTTGGGTCCCATGAATTAGAATAGACATGTTCGCAATGAGAATTGACACTTCGCATTAAATGACAGCAATGTTACAATGAACAAACCAAAAATAAGAAAAAGTATTATCCATGTTTCATTTGGTAACGAATTTCCAACCTCGGGAACATATCATAAAAGGAAGGTATATTCTGAAAAATGAATGACAGCAAATTCAAAGGAAACTTAAATCAAGAGGTCGACAATAAGAAAGTCATCATTAGACATCGGATGTTTAGGCACTAAAAAATCGCCTTTTAGGCGCCTAAAAAGGCACTGAAAATATCAAGAATAAGGAGAAAACAGGCACTGTCATAAATTACATTCACAATCAAATTAAAAATTTGATTTGTAAAACTCCATACACATTTACAACTCTTCTACATTTTATTCTTAATTGTTTCCTTTGCAATATATTAGAAGTAACTTTTCGAAGATCGCAATTTCAAGGATCTGCAACGATTGGGAGACAAAATCAGTTTGAATACAGAGAAGGATGTCTGAACATCTACTTGTGTGGGGCATATATTTTAGAAGTATAAAATTAGCAACACCGAAACCTTCTGGGACTTTGCATTTATTTCCACTCAAACGGTGCCCTCGGTGTATTGTCAATCGACCATTTTCTCAGAACATGGCTTAGTATTTATGAAATAGGGAAAGGAGAAAGATATGTTAGTATACTTTAAGGAATTCTCTCGTATTTCAAAATACAAATCGTAAATTGAAGGTTTCGTAATTAATGGTCAATTTGGACCACGACCGATTTTCTGATATCTTAGCATTGTATATAAAAATAATACATAAAACGCAAAAACTCGCAATAATTCTAAAGAAAAGGTATTTATCTGAAGAAAAAAGGGCATTTATGCTAAAATAAGCATTATAAAACCTCGTCATATGTCATCATTTGACATGATTCGTGCACATATATTATCAGCCTTGAAATAAGTTCGCTAGAAAAAAATAGGCATTTCCCTAAACATCCGATGTCTAGTCATCACGATCGGACAGAGAGGCGAAGACAAATTCGTTGCGGAAACAACATTAGAGTATATTTGCTAATTGGCAACATACTTGAAATACATTTGCTTACTGACATGAAGAATGCCTTTCCTTCAAGGCAAAGTATTGCTTAAATGAACTTAAGAGTACAAAACTGTAATGTGAACACAGTAATATAATACAACACTGTATGAGCCATTTAAAGAGATTTATTTCTACATTTTAGAATGCACTCGGGCATTAAGTGGGCCATAAGGAACCACCTTTAGAAAGGTTCGCCACGTTGTACACAAAGGCCAGTGCCCTGAACATCAATCTCATTCAAGGGTCTATAAAATAGTTCAGAAAAATACCGTATTTAACGAGACGAGGAGAAAACTCACATTTATAAAAAAAACTTGATTATGACGATTCAATGATGTAAGTTCATAATGGCCTTCAGCATTCGAAGGCTTTTGATCTGCACGTTAACAAAAAAATATTTAACTGTTGAATCTGCACGTAAGCAAATTAACAAGAACACAAAGGTGTGCGAGGAACACAATGTGCCTTTTCCCCAAATGTACAAAAATTCCTTCACCTACCAGGATTGGAGATACGTCTATCCAACGTCTACTTCTCATTCTCCGCCGATTCAGCGGCAACTGTCACCGTCGCCAAAAGCAACAAAACGCACCTGCCGACGTGAAAGGCGGACGGGGAAAAGACACCTGAGCTCGTCCCCGCCCCTGCACCCACGCCCCCGCCCGCGTCCTCGCCCACGCACGGCGCCGCGGAGTGAAGGCGCTCTGATAATGCCCCCACAACTGTCGCTTTTAACGCGGTAGCGAGCTCGGAGTCGTCGTTTCTGCGCGCGCAGACAAAAACACTCCTCACCCCCTCGCCTCCCCCTCCCACCCGCAGAACGTCTCTCACCCTGCTGCCCTTTCCGCGCCCCCAGCGCAGCGCCACGAGGTGATGCGCATGCAGATCGCGGGCGGTGAAATATTAACAACGCTCGCCAACGGCGGTGCTGGGTGCTGGGGGGGGGGGCGGCTCCGAAGCGAAATGCCGCCGTCAACACGGTCTCTGCGGTGGAGAACAATGGACGGCGCAATATGATGCACTAAAGAGATTTTCCACATTGCATCAGTGTTTGTAGAAAACAAATAAGCTTTCTGTTGGATTATTGTTCTTGGTCAATTACACTTAACGCTGACGGAGAGGGCATACTAGATTATCTGCAATCGGATTATCCAAATGCATTTTCTCAATTCTGATTTTTTCCTAATAGGAATATTTATTTGTAGGGCGGGGTAATACAAAAGGCTACGGAATTTTACATAAGAACAATACAAAACAAAATTGTGACAAATTTTGGAAATTACCAAATCACTGACGTTTCGCGTAAATATACGGTTAGCCCAAGATATATTTTTAGACTTTTGTGGCAAGGTTTTCTCATTATTCTAGAACCCAATTTCGGAATTTCATTATGCAAACTACGTTTCTTAAAAGCATAATATATTAATACTAATTATTAATGTATTTGTAAAATGCAATGTACTTGATTCTGCACCTGCCAGATTCTTCATAGAACCTACTAGAATCTGTAAATTGAATGTTAGTACATACGTCAAACCAACATCTCCTGCCTATTGTGACTGGCAGGGCTTCAAAATTTTCACAATAGTTATTCATTTCTAGAGAGGAAATATGGTGCTTCAAAGCGTCAGGACACGATGTGAACGAAAATTGAGTTATTTCTGGGACAAAACTTCAGAAAAGAAATACAAGAAAAAGAAGATTGCACTGGAGACCTTTTCATAAAACGCAATTTTCTGAATGTTGTGGTTCGCGGTCGAGGGAAGAGTACAAGAAATGACAAAAATAGTAATAAGATGTGGAGACTTTCTATTCGCTGGGGAAGATGAAAAAGGAGTGAAAAATAATAATTAGCCGAGAAAAGTTGACAGCACGCGGCCAACTCGAGTAATATTGAATGATACAACAAAATGTGGTGAAATGACTCTTCCTTGGAGAGAATATTGAATGGAAAATAACGAGACAAGTTTAGGTATGAAGGTTGATAAAACAAATGAGGCACGAACGAACACAGACCTTCAACTACCTTTTTCATTTCTCTATTTAAAATAGCCGATTTCAATAATAAATTGATGATAAATACAACACGTAAGATATCACACACACACACACACACACACACATATTGGCAAATTTTGTACGAGGGAAGATGCAAAATCGGCCTTAAAAGTAAAAAAAAAAAAAAAACTACAAAATTAGAAATACGAACGTGCGCGGCTGTTAGAACGCGTAGATTCACCGGTTCACGAGTAAGTTCAATGTGGGCGGGGAAGAATCTCTTGGGTTTCAACTGTCGTATGTCGAGAAACATTTGTCAAGGAGCGTTCACGGCCACCAGATTCAAATGGATATTGTTCTACGGATTATACATCGTATTTAGATAAATGCATATATTTGGAGAAATATGTTTTGAATTAAAACTATAAGGCTGGCTAAGACGATTATCAATGCAGACTACTGATTATTCTCTGCCACAAAAGAGTTCTGAAAAAGGAACAAGATGAATAAGGTAATATAATAATTCAATGCGCCGACGAGAGAGCAACAAGTATAAGCAAAGCGATATATTTCGACGACCACCAAAACATGAAATTTGCATTTAAATGGAAAGTACGCATGCCCTACGAGTCTGAAATGACCGTTGGAATGGTCTATGTATAAAAATAGCTGTCCCATTTTTGGAGCAATATAATGGCTCTACTCATAAAAAGGCCATAAACCTGCGTCTCGCGAAGGATAACCTGCAATCCTAGACGAGGAAAAGTGAATGAAAGAAGGAACAAAAGACAATGAAAAAGGAGGGGGTATAGAAAAAGGATACGAAGACGCAGTGAGAATAGAGCTAGAGATAATATGGAAACAGTGCACACAATGATGATTCATTCGTTGAGAAAAGCCAGCTCAGCCTTCGAGGAAGACATTACCCACATGAACTCATATGCTATCTTCTCTCCCAACCACTTCCTCACAGCGACTAGGATGCCTATTCTGCACCTCACGCCGGGTACGCCCGACTAGCCCGAAGAACGAAATTGCGAGTTCTTCAGACGTCGCGAGAGCGGCCACAGGGGGAGGTCGCGTGAGTGAATATATTTATTATTTCCGGGTGCATCCAGGGAAGTGAGAGTGTTCCTTCCCCTCTGGAACGTGAGATCCGTCATCCACCAACAAATAGTTTTGCGAGGGTTTCCCCTCTCCAGGTACCTTTCCCTAATGGGGAACCGCCCCAGCCGGGAAAAGCTCTAAACTCCCGACTGATCTCCTGATCGGTGTGGCAGTGTAATATACGTGCAAGTGTGTGTGTGTGTGTGAGAGAGAGAGAGAGGGGGGGGAAGAGAGGGAAACGGAGAGGAGAAGATGAGGAAGGAATGATCGCGCGCGATCCGTTGCCCATTTGTTAGGGTTCTGCTGCAGCATTCACCTCTTAATGACGAAAGAAGCAACGGAAAACTACGGATCAGAGGAGCCGGACTCTAAACTCTCCTAGAAACAGTGGTTGATTTCGAGCCAGCTATGCAGCTGGTGTCTGGAATCTGCCATCCACAGAATTCGATCCCTAATTCTTATTCTGCGTGGAGCGATCATTTGTCAGTACTCAATACCTGATCCCCGTCAGTCAACCAACGACTGTGCTGAGGCGAGAGAGATGCGAGTGAGCTTTCGCAGCCTGCCTGTCGAGAGGTCGGCCGCGAGGACGCATCATCCCCTTTAAGCGGCGCCAGGGCCGGAGCCGGGACCGCCACGTCCGGCGACCCTCCGCTGCGCACCGCGCCTTGGGCGCCCAGGACCTGCACTGCCCTCCCTCGGGTCGGGTGGCGCTCCAGCGGGGGGCGGGGCGGGTCGGGGCGGGGCGGGGCGTAGCGGGGCGGGGCTGGGCGTGGCGGGGCGTGGCGTGGCGGGGCGGGGCTGGGCGTGGCGTGGCGTGGCGGGGCGTGGCGGGGCGGGGCGGGGCGGGGCGGGGCGGAGCAGGGCGGGGCGGGGCGGAGCAGGGCGAAGCGCCGCCGCCAGCCATTTCCGGCGTCCCCGCTGGCACTCTCCGGCTCTCACATGCACGGGGCCAACTGGGCCATCTCGCCTCCGGACACACAATGACTCGGAACGTGTTGCACTCCAAGCTCACTTGAATTAAAACACATTCTTAGAAGGGAAACGAACTGCATCACAAATATTAGTTGCCTATCTTAATTTTTATCGGGCGTTTTATTTTTTATATACTGATTCATCAGTAACGAGATTAATCAATTTTCAAACAATATTGAGAAAAAATACTTCTAGATTTTCACTTTGCACAAAAGAATTAGATCCATTAATACATTATTAATTTAACCTATCAGTGGGAGATCGTACAGAAAGCTACACGGGTGCAACGGCACTTTCGGAATCCTTTTATCATCGCTGAATACAGGGAAAGTTTACGAATCCGGGCACTCAAATATCGTAGTACTATTGACGTGTTTTTATTGCGTGACGTGTGTTAATTTTCTCCACTTATGACGAAGTTTCAGAGCGTTTTATCTCCACCCTTTTCATGGGTAATATCCGTGCAGTATCTGAAGGTAATGAGAAATGAATGAAAACACAAATGAATTGTGATGATGTAGATCTTCCAGAATCAATCAAAAGCAACATTAATGTATTTCAAGTTGCATTTTAAATTGATATGATTTAAAAAACCGTACGCGCTGTCCGAATACGTTTTGCAAACATATACATTTTACATTGTATTAAATTTAGTTTGAATTCTTGTGTAATAGTTTTTATTAGGGGGCAATGCCCGTTGTATCAATACAAAATTACAGCATGTAATTATAAATCAGTCCAGTTTCGAAAGACTATTAATTTCCCAAGGTCACATTGAATAGGAATTACGAATCACCTTCGTCACAGTTCTACAGAAAATAAGATGAACAAACGCTTCTTCTCTCATTTTGCTGAGAAACGCATCTCTTCTGCACAGCAGTTCCTCGACTTCCCTTCTCCTTCACAGTCCAGATAGCTGCGCTTAGAGCGAAGCCAGGCAGTTCGAAGTTTCGCCGCAGAAACAAGTGCGTTTTTGGTAAAAACGAAAACAATGCAAATTTGTTAAGTGGCGGAATTCGGGTGCAAATTACGACAGCTTAAATCGCGCAAGGCCATGCGATCGCGCCCGATTTTCGGACGTCAGAACCTTAGCCCGTCAGCCGGTCGACAGAAATGCAGTGCTCTCGATGTTCGCAAATGACCTCCCGAACCTATAACAGCGTTTGGAGGCTTGCAAACGCGTTCACGGTTAAGATGACACACAGGCTGCGACGAAATTAGAAAATAACAATACACACTTGGCTTGAGGCCAAAACAGTAACGGGATTTTACTGCCTATAAATAGCAAACTGGTAGGTTTTTATCACCTGAAGTGAGTAATATTGAATACAAAAAAATATTCATGTTCAAAATACAAATTCAGAACTGCTTTTCTAAGGAGGAAATAGTAAGTTTTACCTACCCTTGACATTATCAAGAATGCTTATATTCATTTCTCAATCGGGGAAGATTCAGTAATTACTGCGACTAAGAAAATAAGTACAGTATTTGGAATCATTTTTTGTTACTAGAGGTAATGACATGAATGAAGTGGCGCATATGAAAATAACAAATATTGAACATTATGAGGTTTGTGAGATGCTTATCACAGATGAAGTAATTATAAGAATCGATTCGAAGCTGAAGAACAGAACGTAGTTAAAGGAGAAGAGGAAAGGAAGGACCCCGTCCCACCCTACAGACTGCATGAAGTACTTAGAATACCCTTAGAACCATGAAGCATTCATAAGTCACCAGAATTATTCCTTTTTTCACCGTCCTGCTACCGGTCCTAATTTAACAGGAAGAATTTTGTCCGTAAATGAGGGTGTTATTTTAAATTAATGTTGAAATCTCTCTCGCGTATGTAATGACTCTCAATCTCAATCATAAAATGACAGAGGATAACTCGTAGCAATTTTCATTTCTTACTGAAAAGAAACCCATTCATTCCCAAAATACACCAAATTGCCAGCAACAGAAGGGGAGATTATTTTAAAAAATGTAGTGTCTCGTGGCCAGCGACGGGAGCTGTATATCCCCTCAAGAAGTTGCCGAAGCAGCCATGGCCTCTCGAAATCTCAGCTGCTTTGGGCAAACGAGGAAATAAGAGAGCGGAAACTTTGCTGGCAGCTAGATAAACGAATGAAAGAAGAGTTTTTATTTTAAACTGGTTTAATTAATGCACAGCCTAGTTTAAGTATTGCACAGACATACACCTAGACAAAACAGAATGCTTATTTAATAGGATATAGAATAATGTATGACTATTTCCTGCGCCCCCGAGATTGTATAGTAAAGTTTGAGCAACTCCAGGAAGACAGAAACAGTTTTGATTATTATTTCTGATTCCCCCCCCCCAAACGGATAGTTTCCATAAGCAATAAAAAATTAAAAATCGACCACGTCATTATGAAATGTGGTGCTAAGAGAAGGACATTTTGGCGGTACAATTTGGTTTCGCAGTTCAAGTGGAGTTAGAAGGGACGGCAATCGCTGTTGCATGTTTGAGCATGAAGTCGGCGCCGCGTGCACGCCAAGGACATCGCACGTTTTGGAATTCGATATTTGCGGAGACAAAAGAACTCCTGGCCGCGATGCGAGCTACGAATGTACATTAGTGATTAGGGAAAAGCTATAGAAGCTGAATTATAAAGTAACTGTGAGGATCAACTAAATCCTCTATCATCAGTTAAATAAATAAAAAAATACACATTTTTTATTAAGAACATACGTCTTAGTACAAAATTATTTTGTAAAAATACGTAACTGAAGAAATAATATAAAAAACCGGCAGCGGAGGACAATCCTGAAGAGACAAAATAGGGATTCCCGCTCCCATGGCAGAGGAATGGGAGATGTCCGTACTGTCGGGCTGCAAGCACCTACGTGCCATTTTTGTGACTACGTTGTTGAATTTCGAGAACGTAGTGCATCGAAACAAAAACAACTACAACAAAAAGTATCAGACGAACTACATTCGATTCCGTTATAGGTCGTGGCAATCAATTTGTAAATAGCCCAAAATTTCAACTGCCGATGCCTTTCGGATCTTCTCAAAATTGCTTCTCGATCCTCTAGAGCCAACCGCCGCGTCGGCCCGCGTCTCCCGCCACCCGCATGAGTGCCCGCTGTTGTATCTCGCGTACAAATCGTTGCTCTTGCCTGCAATTTGTATTGTACCCGCGTTTGCTCTTCACGATCGGATCGAATCGTTGTCGGCTTACGTAGAGCGTACACGCCGTGCGCGAAACAGCTATTTTTTTTTTGGCTCAAACAAAAAGCGTGCGCATTACAACGAAGCATACCGAAACAACGCGAAGGGTGTGCCAACTATGCAACACGTTTGCGAGGACATTAGCGCACTTGTTACGTCATTTACTATTACCAAATTATGAGTTGGAACCAAGACTTCAAAGGAAAACTAGCAAGAACTTGGAACAGAACACACACATGCATATGTATAATTAAGATCCAAAATGAGTTAACTGGATTCGATGAGGAAAGTAACAGATTCAAAGACAAACACAAAAACGTTTACAATATCCAAACCCATCACGATAAAAAAAAAAAAAATCTTTGTGAAGAGCAGGGGCGGATGTGTTGCTCAAGTGCCCCGCCGTGCAATGCCTGCCCGAAATCCAAGCAGTTCGCGCGTATCGATCCGAAGTCGCCGTGGACAAACGGCCCAGAATAGCCTCCGCCGTTACCGCCCACGGGATGTGCGAGGGCGGCGCGGCGCGGCGGCGCGTCCCAGGCCGGGCAGGTGCCGACGCACCGGCGCCGGCACGCGACGCGCGCCGCGCGGAGCACAACAGCGAAACGCGATCACGAGACGAAGACCTCCGGGCGAGATCTACTTGAAGATTTACTTGAAGGCGAACACTAAATAAGAAATCAAGGTTAAAAATACAATGCATCCATTGTATAAAAGCGAAGGTGTTTACAACGGTAGTGTATGCAACAAAGAAATTAGTATCACAGGGCTTATTTATCCCAAATTATCACGATTTGAATGATGAAGCATAGCGCAGTTGGGATTCAAATAAAATGTTACCCCAAAATGTGCTTTAAAAAAATTACAAAATTACTTTGTTACGCGCCTTAACTATCTGAGCTTACTCAGTGTTAACAACAACAACAACAAAATCGAAAGCAGACAACTGTAACTACTTGTTGTCTTGTGACATTTAACATGAAATGTAGGAATTAATTAATGAAGAATATTACTACAAAAGATATTGAAACAAATTCTGAAAATGTGTATTATTCCTGGTATGTGGTTGTTTATTTTACATTAAATTGCATAAAGTGAACTTTTTCTATTTGAAAATGATAACCTTTGTCAGTTTTACTTCACATATATTATTATTATTATTATTATTATTATTATTATTATTATTAAAGCTATAAAATCCTTATCCAGGGTAAAGGCCTCTCACTCTCTGGTGGGGTAGCTCACAAATAAAAACTTACCAGATGAGCTAAAACATGGCGAAGTTGAATTGTTTTTTCTATAAATCATTCACAATTCTGTGATATATATATATATATATATATATATATATATATATGTGAAGTTGATATATATATATATATATATATATATATATATATATATATCAACTTCACATATACGACACGTATACAGGTAAGCTGTATTTTTAATTTGTTGATTGCATTTGGGCGTGAATGTATTACGTATACGAGAATTATAAAATTAATTAAAAGTCATGAACCAAGAGTATGTAAATACTTGTGTTGACGCTGAAACTGTGACAAATTCTATGATTTTTTCAGCGAAATGTGCTTTATTGTATTGGTATGATGTTAAACTGTACAAAAATAGGATGTGAGTGAAAGTATTTTATCCTATCTAATAGCTTGTATCGTGGGTGTACGCAGAGGGGAACAGGAAAACCATGGCCCCATGAAACTGTGAAAGGAGTCGTGTAGCTTGTAATAATTTTATGTCCAATTCCTGATTTTCCCCTCTTTTAAGCTGACAATTTGAGATATTGTTGCGCAATACGCCGTTAGGCAACCGTTGCAGCATCAATCAAATGCAATTATTAGTTGTATCATCAATGATATAATTTCATTTTCCGTCAAATTTCATTTATTTACTAGTAAAATATAACATGTAAACGAAAACGTTAAGTGGAAAAGAGGGCCAGAATTGAAGACTTCGGGGCAATATCATGCTATGCCACTATACGTATATTTGGAGAAAAAGAAAAGTAAAGGTTTACACATTGCATTTTACGCATTGAGATAAAGAATATTATTTTATGAATTATACTGCCATCTTGCGGCGAATCTTTAAAATAAAAACCAAACATCTAGATATATCTAGGCGTCGAACTACACTAGTATCTCAATTTCATCAGAAATGTGGCATAGCATATTATTGCCCTAAGGTCTTCAATTTTATTTTTGACCCTCTTTTGTTTTAAGTTTCGCACGCCTGTGACCAGAATTATACACAGAGAGACTATGTAAGAACATCACATCTCCAAAAGATATCACAAAACATGCTCGTCTTTTATTCATCCATTGCCACATGGCTGCTTTTGTGTACCGACGACTTTTATGACAAGATATTACATTTTATAACATTTTTAGAGAGAGCAAGATCTGAATGTGACTGAAGTACACGGCATACATATTAATTCTTTTGCTCAGAAGCACGCTTTCGAGGTTCCAAATTTGACTGAGGATTTTAGTTTCGCGGGATCACGCAAGACAATGCTGGGAACGCAAAGACAAAATCCTACCCTTTTTCAAAACTACACAATATTATAAATATTAATGTTCACCAAGAATTTTTCCTCACATGAAATTTGCATAATACGATAAGGCCACCCCGAATGTGCGACAAACGTCTACCAACCAAGGTAATCTCTTCGGAATGTGGAGGAACTAGTTGTCCTCCAAACTTTGGACTTGGCAACTTATTAATCTGATCAGATTTCAGATTTTTATGTATAGATTAGTAAATGAAAACTACAGGAGTATGAAATACCCATCAGGTCAATATATATCTCCTCCGTCAGAGCAGATTAATTCACAAAAATGTTATGCATTACACATCATTGAGTAAGTGAAAGTTGATACAAGAATCGTCAACTACTAACGTAATTAGCTACATAAGTGCAGTGCATATTATGTCCCGAAAGGCGGTGGAAATTCTAGCTAGTCGCATCGCTAGATCCGATGCCGACGTACACCTAGGCTTACGAGTTTTCCCGTCTTTCGGGAATCTCCTTTAGCGGGGCATCGTCCCAGCGGGGCCAAGTTCTAAGCCCCCTAAGATGTGTGGTAGAATACTGCAGATAAGTGAAAGTGTGTGTTTAAGAGGAGAGAAAGGGACAAGGAAAGATATGACTAAGGAAAATTCGCGAGTGTTCAGTGGTCAGTTTTTTTGGGTCCTGACTGATCCTACTGGCAGAGGCTGAATTATATTTAACTACGTAGCTGGTATCGAAAAACCACCACCATCGGGAATCGAACTCTAGACCACCCGGTCAACGATGTTGCAGATGCAAGGATGTTTCTGCTGAGCTACTGCATTTTGGGCCATATTTGGGGAATTATTTAGCGGTGTTCGAATTAGTAGTTAAACTTTCGTTTTCATGTGCATAGACGAAATGTGCAAGAAGTTCATGAAGTTTTCTACTTTGCATGGATCATGATTACATCCAATACTTTTATTTTAAAAATGAAGTCGGGCTCCGTCTCTTTTCGTTGGAAAAATACTTCTACCTACAACATGCAATCTAGTGCACCCACAAAGCGGAACATGAAACTACTGCTCTCACGCAACTCTACAGATAGGCAAAGCGGCTCATTAAATCCTTTTTACCTGACTTTCAAAGTTGGAAAAGACACGACACCACTAACTTTACATTCCATGCTTGTCAAAACTCATTCTTTCTGTAACAGTAACTAAGTAAAAGTATTCCAGAACTTCGCGCTATATTCTACTCATTATTCGACCCAACTCTGGTAATGAGTTACGCATTTAAAGTACATTTTGCTGAGGTCACGACAAATCAACAATAATTTTTCTACGAATGTCAAGACGGGCAATCAGATTTATGAAAACGAATATACGATTAATTTTATCTAAAGTTAGTTTAAAAGATTACATTAAAATCCCTAACAACTTAATATAAATATTTTCTAGCACTTGCTAATTGCAAAGATGTCATCTACTGGGTCTTCAAGGTAGAAGTCAGAATCACTTCATTCCAATCCTTTCACAAAACATTATTTCTGATCTGTCATTGTCAATAAAGCACCCAAGAGAAGGGGGCGATACATGAGGTTACAGCGTCCCCCCTCCCGAGGCCGATGACATATTCACACATATAATTGTTAATGATTTTTCTACAGAACCTACACTATTTTAATATCTAATGCTTTCTTATAGATAAATTAAAGTCAACAATTAAAATACATTTTAAATTCAGCATGTATGAAAAAATATTTATAAGAAAACAAAGTCGATTGGACCTGTAATCCGCTCCCTTAGAAATTTCCTGGTTGCATCTCCGGTCAGGGTTACTGAAAAAAACGTCACAAAAATAAATCAAAATTTTCCTACCCTTAAGTACAAAGCTTCGCCATGGTACTGTTTATGCACATGACCCCTCCCAAAAAGGTTCATGAAACCACAATAAAGAAACAGTAATCATCATGTTCAAAACTGAGAAATAGTGTTAAGATTCTTTGATCGCAGGTAACCCATAATCTTGACGTCGGCAGTAAAGTGTCTTCATGATATTGCAGTGTAACTTCTAAATGGATGAAAAAATTGTTAAAAATCAACCGACATATCCAAAACATGTACTGTTTTGTAATTCATCACTGTAATATGCGAATATTACAATATATCAAAGAGAATAAGGGCCTCAAAATATTACAAATTGCAAAAATATAAACAAAGTAAGAATACTAATGCAAATGCCTTTGATTAACAAAGTATTTCATTATGAATATGTGAATTCACTGAAGAAATAAGATTGTTATGTATATATCAAACACAAGTAAACAAATTCCTTGGTAATAATTACGATTGCTGGTGAGAAACACCTCCCTTCCCATTCTTGCTGCAATATTTTTCAGAAAAGCTTAATTTACACCGGTGACAAATCACTTCATTTTCAGACAGTATTTGGGAAGAAAGAGCGTTTATGTGGACCGTAAATACTGAAAGATAATCACAAATTCATAACAAAGCCCAAAGATAAGCAATACTCTCTCTCTCTTTTCAGATAACTCATTAACAGAACACCACTAAGCTTCCTATTGTGTACATTAGTGGGATAGGAAAGTTGGTTCACTAAACCATTTTAATGAAACAATTTTTCAACAAAGGATTTGCATTTTCTCACACAGTAAGAGAAGAAACAAATCAATATTTACGTGAATAATTATAACTCTGCGAAAGTTTTCTCCCTATGATGTTTTATTTTTATTTTTCTCTATGCACTTTAAATTATTTCTCTCGAGAATCTCAAGAAATGCTGTAGTATTCACCTGACAAATTGCCTTCGAAATATAAATAAATAGAGCTGATGCCTCGATAAGCATGAATCACCACGAAAGCACATGCATCCTTTTTAGGTGGAATCATTAGTCACAACAGAACTCGAACATTCAGACATTTACACACGAGCATTTCAAGAGAAGAGAGAATACACATGTTCACTGACACACGAGTACATGCACCTATACACACGCCTTCACAGTTAGCAGAAACAATAAATCGCGTTCAAATTAGTTTTTTGAATCCATGAAAATATACATTTTAAAACAACTGATAACTCGTTCTTGAAATAAACAGGAAATAAATAACATCAAGAAGTCCAACACACAATACAGAAGAAACCAAATACGCCTTTCTGCAACACGATGTCTACAAAAACGGAATTCATTATTAAATATACAAAGTCTCGAACACCAAACACATTGATAAGGGGGATATTCCCCATTTCATTCCTCCTGTGATTTCCTGTGAAGTACGGAGGCGCAATCTCTAAGGGCATCCGCTTCCCTATCGTGTGGAGAGCTGATAATGACCGCATATCGTCATAGTCGCCCAGTGGCTAAAAATGCCAAATGAAACACATGCACTATATTCATTATTCCTACAACACGACTAATAGGTTTCATACGGTATCTGCATACTCAAGGCACACAAATACAAAACTTAGACCCTACGAGTTTACACGATCAGCAACGCGCCCGAAAGATTCTGAATCTCACTTACGATCGGCAGGCCTGGGAACCGCTCTGAATGATCGAGAATGAGTGAATGCCATTTTGACAGCATGAAATCTTACATTATTTTGTCTAGCAAGACTGCAAAAAAGCACAAAGCTCCTCCGAATAATGCTCTTCTAGAGACAGTACGGGAGACCGGGATTAAGTAGTTACCCTACATTCTTTCTAAAACTGTCACATGGACATTGCTATTGTTAAAGTAAATGTTTTAAGAGATGAGTACATTACTGAAGGACTTTTTGTTTCTTTAATCTGAACACTTGTGCTATTGAGCAAAATTATTTGCAGGTGCGATAAGTAAATATTAACTTTCTTCGAAAAGCTGTTACATTCCTAACATTTTAGTTCCATTAAAAAAAATTAAGTGCGTAAAAATAGATTTTGTACACAGTAAAGACTACATCATTCACTGTTAACTGTTTGATTATTCTTATAAATTAAATTTTCAACTACCTGAACCATCCCTCTCTCTTCAAAACATTCCGATTTTCGGGTTCTATCTCCTCGCCATTAGCACCAATCTAAACCATCTTTGGAACACTGCAAATACATAGATCTTATTTATGACTGACGCGCGAGCGTGTGTGTTTGTTTTTACGTATGTGTGTATGCATGTATGTATATGTATATGTGTGTGTGTGTGTGTGTGCATGCGGGCGAAGTTAGAACTAAAAATAAACCATAAACATGGACTTTACGATCGAAAGCAGGATATCGAATTGTTGAGGTGATTTCAACACTTTTCTCCCTAAACCATAGTAGAGGAAGGAAAAATAAAACTGCCTACATTTTTGTACAATTGACGTATCAACATTTCGTCGTCCACAGCCCCGCAAAGACCGCGGATGTGAAAGGCGCTTTCTGGAAGCCCACGCAGGCGAGAGCCTGAACTCCGGTCATGGGGGCGCGATCAATGCAGACTGTCTCAGACGTTACGGCGTTGACGTTGAGGCAGCTGGCGCGGATGACAACAAGTTGACAGCCACAGACGTTGTTTTCGATCTGTCTTTCACATTTCACTGTTTTCCTTTCTTAGAACCACAGCAGCCCAAGTTATGCTCCAGAAATATCACAATGTACCTTTCAAGACCTCACACTGTTAGCTTCGAGGAACTACACAATTGCACTCGTGTATTGTATATTTGTACGTTAACTGTAAACAAGCATTTCAATTATATGATTTAGTAAAATGTAGAAAGAAATTAAGATAACTTACACTCACAAAATTTCCCACTTTTTTCCCAAGAATGAATGTTTTAAATCAAATGTTATTTTATACGTACTAGAGATGGAGGCTAACATTTAAGAGTCAATTACTACGGGGGTAACTTCCAGAAGGAACAGATCGAGACTGTATCACACCATACATAAGACAGCACATTAATTCGTCATTATAAGTTGCGACAAACAACTTATAAGTGAACGAACACACGTCAGATTATCTGATTTTCCTTTGCGTTTATTTTCTTTAAGAACATGAAATGGTGACATACTTGCCGAGAAGTTCGCTAATCTATTAGTGACGTCAAAATGTATCTACAACTTTGTTACTAACGAGACACTCGAATTACGAAAGTTGAAGACGCTCGCGTCATAGTCGGCTTAAGGGGAAAAATCAGGTTTTGGAGGTCATTAAATGACCTCAGAAGTGCCTTGGGCGGCAGTTGCCATGACGCGAATACTAAAGTGATAGTAAGCTGTTTATATCAGGATTTCAGTGTCACAAAGCAATAGATATGCCGCATATTCCGGAAACTCATCTTACAGCAAAATAATTTTCTAAGTGAAATTTAGTGACAATTATATAATTAAGATACCTGCAAATTATGCCTACGTATAACAAATACATTTTCCTTAGATCTGTCATCTTTTAGATTTACTCTCTAAAGTGTTTTGACACTTGACTGACAACTAGTTAATTACAGTTTACGCATAGATGACGCTTCATGATCATCCGAACATTACTATGTTTAAACGATGACTAAATAAATCGGCTGAAGCAGACTAACAGCAACCGCCTCTGACATCATCCCGCAGCTGTGAATGGGGGGAAATTAGGAGTGCGTCTGTGACTAAGAGAATATGACGAAAACTCGGACGTACTTTCTTCTAACGCATTTCTCTCTTCAAGTTTCTTAACACACTGGCCACAGAGCAAAGAAATATATTACAAAACGTTTTCTTCTTTTTATTAATTTCAATGCTCGTTGGGAACGTAATAGAAGTGGAAAACTTAAGAAATGTTTTAATGAAATGATTACACACAATTCAATTCAGTAGGCATTCCTACTGAATATTTTCCAAATTAAAACAAAATCCAGTTTACTTCCGACAATTTTTACTTATAATTAATATGACGATTGAAAAGCAATATTAAACATTTATTAAAAAAAAATTGTACTATCTTTACGAACATTTCCTTTTTTTCATGAGAAGCTTTCGACCATCATCAGATCGGCTACAAAGATTTTACATTGTTTTAATAATTATCAATATTAGACCTTCAAATCATTACCTGTACACATTTTTTTTTTCAAAATATTAGTAGTTTCGAGAGTCAAAGTGTGACAATTTTCCACATATTCTTAAACAAGATTTTCTCAGAAAAACCATGAAATGTTTTCTTTAAACGTTATGTATAAATCTTAAGAAATCGGCATGGTTTTGGTAAAAACGTAATTTTTCAAATTTTACACATGCGTATTACTTTGTATGGCGGATTTATAATGATGCATTTTCAGAGAAGCTCAACTGACATTTTCTCAAACAGTTCCAAATTTTTCCCCACAAATTTCTTTGTGAAAAGAGATTTTGCTCTATAATGGAATTCTGAATTTTCTTCAATTAAACTATTACGGGACCAAAAAAACAAAGAAAATGTGAACAAATGTGGTTTTAAATAATTATCGGAATCGGAGCATCGGAATCCCGGCTGTGGAGGTGCCACCTGAGGGGGGAGGGAAGGGGAAGGGAGGGGAGGGGTACGAAAGCCGACGTTTAGGAAAGGGCTGCATTTCATGATCGAGCAAGGGAGGATTACCTTTACATCCCGGGATACATCAGCACTACACTCGCGAGACCACCACAGCACGTGACGCGCCAGAAAATACAAAATAATCAATCAATATAAATATTACAGCAAACCACCGTGTTAATGGAGAATACATCAAATCAGCGTTCATGGCTGAATTTCATCACCGCTCTGATGTAAAACGCAAAAATGTAAAACTGTGCGAACGTACTTTTATAAGATTTCCTCAACGTAAAAATATGAATTTGGCGACCAAGTTCTTACAAAATATTTTATTTTTGAATTATAAGAAGACGTAATAACAAATAAGATCCGAAAACACAAACAACTTGTTTAATATGATTCATTTAATAATTTAATTATTTATAAAAATAATAAAACCAAAAAATGTATAATACTTGACAAAAGTAGTGTGTATTGAACATACGACTACTGGTCTAAATGAACTTTAATATTCAACTAAATACTGAAATAGTGGGAATCAAGTATGAACAGAATATATACCAACAAAATTATCTTGTGTACAATAACTTTACAACAAAATGTAGTACATTTCATTGCATTCTACATTCCAACATACGCAAAGTAATTTTTACAATTATGCAACAAACGCGGAATTAAATGATTTAAAGAAAATCATTTCCCTGGATAACCAAAGAAGTCGTTTTAGAAACAGCTTTAATTTTACCTCAAATATCATAAAATAAACATACAATTCCCACTATTCTAGAGGGTCTTATTTAATTAGAAAAAACTTAGATGTCTTAACTATTGTGACTTGTCAGAAAAATACGACTTCGTTCACGCCTTTAGTTCATAAATTACAATATTATAAATCAAAATAATCGTATCTGAAAATAACTCTTAAGAATTCTTAAGAAGGAAAACGGCAACTGACCGTCGCATTCACGGCTTCCTAGGACCGGAGGGAGGAAAAGCGTGGGGAGGAGCGCAGGGGCGAGCGCCGGGCGGGGGGCGCAGCTTCCGCGTTTCGGCGTGCCGCACCGCGCGGCGCTGCGCTGCGCAGCGGCGTTGCGCGGGGGCGCCGCGCCGCCCGCGCCGCAGTGGCCTTGACCTCCGCGCGCGCGCGCCAACTTCGCTTCGCGGGCGCCCGCCGACGCCGAGAGCGGAGCGAGGCGGTGACCCGCGACGCGTTCGTGTGTTGAGTCACACCGCGGTGCCCCCGACAGCGGGCCGGTGCTATGCCGACGCGCCGCCGTCGGGGTGGGTGGGGGGTGGGGGTGAGGTCCGGGGCACGTCGATGACACGCGCGCGTGCCGTCGAGCGGGAATTCTCCTACCTCCGTCCTTTGCGAACACCCCTCTCAGGAACAACTGCTTTCCTACTACATTTTTACTCAAAGCGCAAGATAAAAGTAATATTAAGAACTCAATGTGCTCAATTTCGGGAGTAGAAAGATTTTCTCTGAAAATGGCCCCAACATATCGCTCTCTGTTTGTACCAATGGAATAAACTGAAAAATACGAATTTGCAGTTATAATCTTTATTTTTATACTGTTGCATAAGATAGTTATAAACCGGACTATGAAACTTTTTCATAATGCTTACTACGCGAACCATGAATGGGTCAGTGAGATAGTCTTGTGTTACAATTCTGATTTTTTTCAAGACGTTCATGCCACGATTCTCTCTCAGAAATCCTCTACCCATTTAGTATTGTATGTTTCCAATTTCTTGCTATAAGGCAGGATTAATTCTCCTCATTGATTGTCATAGCCCTTTCGAGATCTGCACGTACACAACACGAACTGTATATTAAAATTGCACGAATTTGACTTATCATCTCAATTGGAGCTCTTCAATTACCAAGAGTGACATAACTGCTATCCAACCTTCAGGGACTTTAAGCACGTTTATCTCAAAACACCATTTTTCGAATTGTGCCGGAAAATAGTTAATACATCGAAGAAAAGGAAATAATGCACGTTGAATATCCAAGTTAAATTACACTTTCTTTTATATTAACCACCTTCCCGGGCCATTCACACAACATTTTCGGAATCATATTTATGGACTTCGAATTTATTGATTGATTATAGTTGCTAATATTAGTACAAATCTATTGCGCACATGAATATATTATCAAGTATAATACAACTTCAAAACTCAATGTGTATAAAATCGAACACAAATACTTGAAAAGCACGCATTTTCTTCCGATACTCATTAAACTGAAAAAGCACCTTGCAGTAAAAGCAGGTGCCGAGCAAAAAGGTTTTCGAGAATTCACGATGTCTGAGCATAAATGTTACCAACATCTAGGGAATGCAGAGGGATCGATAAGATTTTTTTTCTTATTTTTGCCAAAGAACACGTTGCGGAATTTCATACGGTGGGAAATTTAATACAACGAAGTTAAATATGTGACATTTGCATTGATTGGTAAACAAATCACCACCTTATGGTGTTTGGCAGGTCACGTTTTGACGCAAAGTGATCGTCAAAGTACCTCGCCAACACCAGTGCATGTGGCGTTGCCTATCAGAGCCTTCACGTGTTAAACGAAATTTTGCACTACATATTCATCGGTAAAAACTGGTCGTCTTGGTGTGCTTTAAATGGCCTAAATGTTTGTATCATATACTTTGCGACGTCTGTAGACGAATGAAATAAAGAAAGCGACGTAAAGCCCGTTTTACAACGACATTTATTGTATAGAAAAGGGATGTTCATTTTTAAGCGGTACTGTTTCGGTATCAAAACTGGGTGAACGAGATCGAGCGTTTTACACCGTCATTTCGTTTTCTGCACGCAATCGTGACGAAAATATTTCCTCTAGACGCCGCACTAAGCGCTAAAGATCAAACAGATTAACATCGTATCTATGGTGACAAATTAAATTAGGTTATATTACGACTGAGAATGGAACGAGATGACATTAGAACACAGTACATGTTTTATTGTTCACTACGTAATCATTTTAAATTACAAAGCTCTCCAAAACTGTACAAAAGGAACAAATCCCACTAGACACATTGCTAACCTGAGTCAGTTCCAAAAAGAGGCATAACGAGCGTGGTTGTCAAACTGGATGAAATATGTAGAAAAAATAAGAATGCATCATTTTTTCGTACAAATTGCATCCAGTTTCATCAGTCGCTTTTTTTTTGTACCGACGAAAAATGATGAAAAAATGACCGTGTAAAGAAGCCTAATGTGCGATTTTTAGGAGGTACGTCCCGTAGCTCTTTCGTCCAACAACGTATCAGGGGAAGAGACCTATAACCTCCCGCCGCCTGCGCACGTGTGTTCGCGCGTGCGGGGCCCTCGAGGGACGGGCCGTCCGTCGCAACGTCTGGCGCGAGAAGGGCTCCCGGAGGGCAAGGGCCCCGGGCGCACGACACGCGTCGCGAGGGGGATCTGCCACTCCGTCTGCAAACACGCCCCCGCAGCGCCGCCATGTTGCACGCGCCCCCGAGGAACGCGAGCCGCGCAGACGAGCACGGCGAGCGAGTGGGGCGGCGGCGGCGGCGGCGGCGGCACTCGCGGAAATGGGTTGCTCTCAGGGAAGTTAAACCCTAGAAACTTGCTACGCGGTGACACTTCAAATTGACGAGGCAGAGAGACGCAGAAGGAGGGAGAGATGGGGAGAGAGGAAGAGTGAGTGGGAGAGAAATACATAAAATAAAAGCAATGATATCAGTGGATGAAAACAGTGCAAAAAACTATTAATTCCACGTACAATTCCAAGGCTACAGAATATTCCCTTTCGGTTAAAAAACACGTTGAACACAACCTATGCAGGAGTGTAGGCTTCAGTAAGCCTCTTCATTGAAAAGGAAAATGAATTCACACGTAGCTGAGCTAAGATATTGAAATCAATAAATAAGAAGACAGAATTAAGTACACTATCTACATTAACAAACAGCTATCTTAATCTTCGGCCATAACAATGGGCGAATTAATAAATGTGGTTGACATAGAACAAAATACCGCAGAAGCAATAGGGATGATAATATAATCAACAGCTTACAGTATGAAAGTAATGCAATGTAGTTCGATAAAGTGTAGTTAAAAGTAAGCCAATGTAATATTGTCTCTTAAATGTACATAACGTAAGCCAAATGTCCAAAACCAAAGGTGCCAACCAAATTAAAGATATGTACAGAACTCAATAGTCAATCTGAATGACGCCTTGAAAGTCACCATGGTGGAAAGTCCAAGAGACTAAGAATTCTCTTTCGAGCAGCTGTATCTTCGCTATTCCAATGATCACAATTGGGGATGGAATCAGGGAACTAGAGAACAGTCAACCCTACCAATTATTGGGGTTTCTCTCTGAATTATGAAATCCAGATCTGCGAACAGTCCAATATCAGACTTAAAAAAGGAGATCAAACTTTTCCGGATTAAACAAGACGTTTCGTTGTTCCCCAGCCATTCATGCTGCTGTCTTGCAATACAATTATTACAAATACCGACATTTCGCTGCTATTGCGACACGTATGATTTAAGTTCATAGTCACTGATAAAAACGGTCGTCTGAGTGGTTGCTGTGTGTCTACAGGCACATGCGTTCCTTAGCCTTTATTTCCAATACTTCCTTTCCTCATGTCATTGCACAGTTTGGTAATCTGTATGACGAACATTCTATGCGATAACTGATAGACTGTTCATCGCCACGACCACTGTTTTCTGTACTTTAACACCTTCATACTTTCAATGTTGTTTTCACAAATATAAAAAATGTAGCATCAAGTCCCCACAACATTTACCCAACTATGTTCTCAGCCAATCTCGTTTACGAGAGCAGGAGTTTCAAACTTTTAAGCTACACTCATTGCAGATCTACATGTTCAATCGTACACGAATTATATTTTTTCTCGTTATAGAGCAATTTTAGTCTCTTTGCCATAACCTATTTTCTGTGTGGCCATTGGTCTGGGAAGAATCATTATTCTATAAACGAACGAATTGATTAGTTCCTCGAAACTAATCAATGGAGATGAAGCTAGAGCGAATATTCAATAGATCACATCTCTGCGATTTGAATGAGCTATAGATGAGACCTCACTTATTCTACTCTCTTCTATATCCATATCTGTGACCTAATTTTCGGTCTAAAATTGAATTAAGGTGGTTAATATTTCATACAAATTTACTCTAAGTATAGTACGATGAAGGATATTGGGACATTCGTAGCCTCGACTGCGAAATGAGCACTCAAAATCCATAATAGGGGAGCTCGGGGCTACATAGTCTTGTGTTTTTGTTTCCGTCTTTACAAAAAGAAATCATTTGATTAAATAAATTGTATCCGCACACTAAAGCATTGTGTTGGTCCTCGTGGTGTTACAACGTGTAAACAGGAATAATTATAGAGGTACAAAAAATTGAAATAGTTAAATTTCGCGGTTAAGTCGTCATCCTGCAGGAGCAAAGTTTCCACTTTATGAATTTTCAATTTTTGAGTGAATTTCAGCGTTGGTTTTAAGATCTAACATCTTCTTTGGAATATAAAAGTCTACTTAATGAATGCAAAATGAAATATATTTGTTAAAAAACACAACATCCTGCCATTTTATTCAATATGTAAAAGTGAATATACTTAAATCAACAAAAAAAATTAGTAAAATATTTATACGAAATAACGTATTAATAAAATACATGTACCTAATAACTTTTTTTTGGCGTTATTTTTTCTTCGGCTATAGTCGACATCAGTGGAGTTTTCAATACTTACGAATTTTTTTTTCTGCATAACCAGCTACGCGGGACCTTGTCAAGCAAGAAGGTAATTGAGATAGATACACTGACTACCAATTTCGCAGCCCACCCATGGCTCTGCTGTGCCTTCTGTAACAACGCGGAAACTACCGCCCTCTGTCCAGCAGCTGCAGAAATTAAACGCCCCGTTTCGTCTCAGGTCGCACGCTTGGTGACCAATTTGGTTCAAGGCCGAATTTTTCTTTGGCCACTCAAGAAAATAAAGAATTCGCAGAAATACGCCGCGCATGTCATGACCGCCCGCGTGCAGAATCTTTCACTCTCTTCAAACATCCAGCAACCCTTGAGTCTGTTCTTTGATAAAAAAATCTTGAGAATTCAACAAATTTTCGAACTGAATCATACTCTATACCCGCAAATATGTCTTTATAAAATTGTGAGTGACGTTTTAACTTAATCAGAATCCGTGTGAGATATATTAGTAATCAAACGCATCATCTATACTAATATATAAAGACAGAAGTACGTTGACTTACAGCGCAATAATCTCTGAATCTACTGAACCAGTATCGATGAAACTTTTGTGATAGCTTCCTTTAAATGTCTGGAGTGCTACAGACTATGAATTACAACCATAAACGTTAATATAGTAACAAAATAAGTACTTTTTCTGGACATTTTTCGGTTAGCATTACATCACAGATACAAGAGTGCATCAATGTCCATAGTTAAGTAACGCGCCACCTGAGGATGATAACTGAGGTCTACGATTGCGTTCATCACTGTACAGAATTGCATATATACGTAGGATAGGTGAAGACTGTTGATTTTATCGTCCATTGTTTAGTGCGAAATGTTTATATTGAAGAATGATTCGGTTTTTCTTCACTCTATAAAAGTAACTTGGATACTGAGTTTAATTGGCGTCTAGGCGTAAATGTATTACGTGAACAAGAGAGAAGTATACTAGGTCGTATATGAAATGTTAGGAAAATGACATTTTGCTGATGGATATTGTAAAAGGTATGAATGCACACGTGTTCTATATGAAATAGTTATTGGATTAATTAGTTGTAGTACATTAAGTATGATTATTACGTATTTGCGAGTTCAACGAGTGAAATGAAAGTTATTGTGAATGATTGACGTTTTAGGCTGAAACTGTTGACAGATTAATTTTTGTAGGAAGTATTTTATCGCAGTGTAGAAAGTAAACCCTTGGCTGGTGAAGGAATGATGATTTAAATTGATGAGAGTAAGTTCGGTAAGTTCAGTTCGGTTTAATTGAAGTAAAAGAACAGTGAGAAATGGAAGGAATTGAATGTGTGTCAAACATTGTTTTCCCTGGTTATTGAAAATGGAACAAAAGAGGCATTATTATAGATAACAGAAAAACTTTGGTCAAACCGGGATCTACTGTGTTATCGAATTTTTTTTTAGATATTATAATTGTCTAAGTGGTTAAAGGCACATTTACGTGAGCCACAAAGACCCTAAAACGCATAGTGAAGTTGAATTAAAAGCACTTTATTTGTATTTCAATTGCCTCAGCGTGAGGTCAACGATTAATTTCAAAGTTTTCTTTATAAACGTTGTTTATAACGAAATAAGAAAAAATATGAAAAGGAATACGTTTTACGATGTGGCAAGTGATTGAAAGTATGGGAATAATATCTAAAATTCCACAAAAATAATATGTGAGTGAATCTATTTAATTTTTTTATTAATTTTATTATTTTTAGTGATAAAGTGAGTGAAGTGTGGAGGTGGGAACCCCAATTTACAAAATATAAACAATTTTAGCGAGAAAGCGAGGAAGACAGAGTATTTCCAGGTGACAGCAAGAAAGAGAGGGGTTGGGCAAGACGGAACGGCGATAAAACAGAATGGGTAGGCTCCGCGGCAGGGCGGGAAAGGATGGAATGCCTCTTTCCCGTCTAATAAATGATTGTAATAAACACCCCAGCAACGCGGATACTTCAGCTAGTTCACAATAATTACGGACACGATCACTCGTGAAATAGATCTGGAAATAAATGAGATAATCAGTTAACCCTGTTTATCATTAGGTCTTTTTTCCTTTTAAGCTTGATAATCGGTGAACGGGCAAACTTCTCAAATCGCCACAAAATTCATGAAGTTTGGACCTGTGAATTATTATTTCTATTGGTTTACAAGTTCCGCTGGATATGCAACTTCCGTTTGACGGTACACTATAGCGCTACATATTTAACCAAGTTATCTGCATTATTATTATTATTATTATTATTATTATTATTATTATTATTATTATTATTATTATTATTATTATTATAAACCTACTAAGCGGCAAACGTGAATGTATAAACTTTAGACCAATTAAAGAGTCTCCTAATTTTGACATTTTAGAGTGACATTTTTACACAAGAAGACAATAAATATTCAACAACTGTAAATGTGAACATTTTTCAGAATACCAAATTATTTTTCGTAAGTTCTATTTAATAATATCATTCAATTTCCATTCAGATTACGTTATTTTCAGTGCAGTTACATACTAGAATGATTAATGTAACATCGACAGTCAGGAAATCTGATTTCTGTTCAGCTATATCTTTTTTTTTTTTTTGGCCATGTACTTCGCTCATCACATGTAAATCGCCTAGAATATTCGGAAATCGGAGTTGTTAGGCAGATACAATCGCGAATGAAGCCTCGTAGAAAAGCCCTATTAACTGCACCACATGGAAACTGGTTACGGTCCACATGGAAGCAATTACTTAAGGGCAGTGCCATTACGGCCTCGAATGCGGACACCGCGCAATGCAATTTTCTGGGAGAACTCACGACTAACTGCTCCCAAATGGGAAGCTGTAAAACGTTTGGGAGGTTGACACATTAAATGTACAGCGTATCTCTACAGAAATTAGGAATGCTGCAAACTATTATATTTTTGCGACGATCCTGATCTCTTCATGTAAATAACAGAACGCTCTGCGACAGTGACTGTCATTTCAATCACTGTCCATTTTAAACAACGAGGTGTTAAGTAAATTATGTGTTTTCTTGTACTATAGGATCATGTCATCCAAACCAGGATAATTTTAACATTTATAAATTTAAGCATCTGTGACATTTTTTTATGAACTTCTGCCGCAAGAGATAAAAGCGCCAGGAATACCATATGTTTTTGAAGTATGCTCGTTCAACGTCAACTACATGTAACGGCTGCAGTCCGAAATATGGCTAATTCACGAATTAGCTGGTTAATTCGCACATCAGCCAGAGGGGTTCAAAAAAATCGGTATAACTGGCGTTGATCAGATAATTTCGGACATAATCTGACTATTTCGCGAATTAGCCACAGAGGGCTCGCTAAAGTAAGGTGATCGTCGAGATATGAAGTGTCTTATGTACTCACGAGAAGTATTTTGGCATAAAATGGCAATTATGCGTTGCATAAACTCCAGTTGGTTCTATGTAAATCACGAAGATGGGAGGCCGAAGCGTGGCCACTCCAATTCGGAAATGCGTTAAGTGAAGTAGGTTAGGTTATGTGGTATCCATGAATAGAAATTTACGACTGACACGGTTGAACTAGAAACTATACACACTGTCTCTCACTAACCCTAGAAACTTCTCACTAGCAATTCTACTTCCTTCTATCATACATCCACTATTCCTCATCGCTGTAACATACTTCACCTACCTTAGTCCCATTGTATTGGCTAATATGCATTTCATCTGGCTAAAGTCCGTAGTAGAGGTCGAGAAGCGGAAGTTTGAAGTTGTTTCTACATATGAATGTATACATCCGTTTGGTTAATGCGAACATTAACCGGCTAGTTCGTGAAATACAAGATTTAGAGATTAGCCTAATATTTTCATTGAGTAATGTGGTCAGGCGGAGGAGCAGGTCTTTTACAGTATGGTGTAGTAATGATATAATGTTGGGGATACAACGCGATTGCTGCGGAACGACGAGCGTTGTCTGCGTCTCGTACTTCCGGCATAGAAAAGGGCCTTAAATCTGTGGTAAATACAGTCCCAAGAGAGAAGTGTCTAAATGAGACATTGAAACGTATAAATTGTCACACATTAAAACAGCTACAGTCTGTATTTTTGCCGGATGATTGGCATTCAAATATCAGTTAAAATATTCCCCCATACTTCTGTTAAGTTGCCAAAAACAGACTGCCATTTAAGAGAACAATGGTTCATCCTGGAATGTGAGTTAAATTCCAGTCTTACCAAATGTTTCTATCTCAAATTATCTCAGACATTAACTAATTTTCAGATTGTTTTCTCAATTGAAGTAACCAATGATGTTGAATTTACCTTCAATATTTCTAATGCAAGATATTTTTCCACATTATTCTACAATAATTGTTCTCAGACATTACGGAGAACACTCATTCATCGTTAGCGTGGACATTTTTAAATGTTTATAAAAACAGTTAAAATGAATCATTTAAAAAAACATTATTTTGTATAAAAGCTTTTACGAAGAATATTTTGTGAAAACCTCGTTCTCAAGTTCCGTATAAATTAAGAATACTGTATTAATAATCACAAACGACCAACTTTTTAGAGGTCCAATAACAAAATAAACATGCCTTTTTAATTAATTCGAATATTTTTTAGATTAGTGCCGAACAATATAACCGGTAAATAAGAAATTTCAAACACAGTTCTTGCTTTCGGATGCAAACTACTTCGTGTTAATTGGCATGCAGTAGGGCAATATTCAAGAGAAAAAAGACCGTAATAAATAATGAGGAAAGGACAGCGTCGAAGAATATGTAGCACACTTAGAAGTGTCAGATTAGGATTGTGAAATACATTAAATACCTTTAACCAAACTACAACACTACGTTGAAGCATGAATGCCATGCCATGAAATTTTCGCCTCCTTCTTAGCCGACCTAATATTGAGATCGACTCCAACCACAGTCGAAAGGAATAATTGTAACAAGTATCTAATGCACATTTTGTTATATATTGTTTCTTGTAAATAAGTAAATTGTATAAGATTTTAACAATTTTAAATGCCTTTTCTATAAAAACAAATAACTGAAGCTCAGAAGTATAAGCAAAATGTGTAACATTTAATTAAATTGGTTATACAAAAAATAATAAAATTACACTGATGTGTGATAGGGAACAAAAAAGTTATAATACAAAAAATAACATACGAGCTCAATAATCATGGGAAAATAAACGAAAAATGTTGCTTTTAAAAAACTAACTTTTTCCTTTTCCTATATCTACAAAGTATTTTAAACTTAAGATTCCCTACTCGTTTTATAAATGCAAACTGCAAGAGATAATTATTCTTCGGACGGAGTTCTCGACAATACAGCAGAGAAACTTGTTAACTTCGCCAATGTAATTTCTATCGAGCACGCGTCACGAAAACTATTATGCAGGCAGTTTCAGCAATGCACTCTTTATATAACTACTTCCTACAAATAAAGAAAGAATTTTTTCCCCTCAACTTATCATCTAAGTCTAGGAAATTAGTTATTGAAAGTAACCTACTTCTATAACTGCTTTCGTACGGTCAAATTTTCCTTCATTAAAATTTAACATTGTTTTATATTATAATAAAGTACACACTGTGGTTCATTTAGTCGTATAACACTGTATCAGATACAATTTTTTCTGATCCATTTTTTCATCATGTGAGTACCAAACAGGAAATTCTCCAGAAGAAACACTTGCGCGTGAAACAATGCATTAAAACATTTAATAAGAACGCGGGATGAATAGTAGGTAAATTCCATAAAAATGTTATTACGACCATTATGGACAATAACAAAATATCTTCACGTGTATTAACATTTCGCGTTTTCCCATGCACAAGACTCCTCAGGGCTGACCCGAGAGGGGGTGATCGCCTAGCAACGACAAGCCCCATTTCTACACACCTAGAAAAAAAATACTACAGAGGGAGGAAAATGAACTACAAGTACCAGAGAGTGGTCCAGGGCGGCGCAAGCAAAGGGCGCGAATCGGCGGGCGGCGGAGTGTACGTGGAGGGCGCTCACCTACGCCAGCCCGTCAGCCTCGGCCTCGGCCTCGAGTGCGGGCGCGGGCGCGCGCGGGCGCGGGCGCGGGGGCGGAGGCAGGGGCGGCGGCGGGGGCGCGTCACCCGCTGCAGCCGCCGCGGCCACCGCGCCGCCGCGTGTCGGCGGCGGGCCCTGCAAGCAAGCGCGCCGTTGGTACACTCCACACACGCCACGCCTCTGCCACGGCGCTCACACTTCGCACAAGAAGAGCCTCACCGGGAATCAGGGCTCGCTTCGCGGAAACTTACGACAGTCCCTTTTCATACACATGAAACATATACGCTTTAACGGACGTGGTCGGGCTTTCGTCTGATAATTTTCTTTCAATACTTCCTGATAACTTTTTTTTAGTGTTAGTTAAGATCGCATTAGCGACCACACTGGATTTTAACGTTATGGTATTGATGAGGATGAAACGATATGGTGATGATAGGGGATGAAAGGACAAACATATACAACCATGCCCGAGACGGGACTCGAACGCGCGACCTTTCGGTCCGAGATTGCTACGGCACTACTGCCTTAACGACCTCGGCCAACTCTAATAACTTCTTTCATAGATAAACCGTTTTGTCTAACGAGTACGAAAATGCATCCTACTTATTGTAATCTAAAAAATAAATAGAAAACATCCGAAATGCTAATAACATAAAACAGAAAAGTATCAACAGAAAATCAATTTATAAATCCTGCAAATCACAGGTAGAGGCAATCATATTTTTTATCAATAAGACAAACAACAACTATATTAAAACAATATCGGTTTCCTTGAAAGTAATTACTGTAAGTCAGAATTATATGTGTGTTTCGAGACAAAGTGATTAGAATAAATAAATAAATAGTGTTGTCCGGTAACCGGAAATATTTCCCCGATTCTATGCGTAGAAGAAAATAATCTAGGGTTTTCAATTCACTTCTATTAAATTCAATAAAAATAACGTTATTTTCCTGCCCGATCTTGGATATAATGCATACACCATATTGGCCATCAACAGTTGACAATGAAAATGCAAAACTCTTAACAAATCTGCATACGCTGTATATTCAAAGGAAAGATAAATCCACCAAATGTAGTAGAAACAAAGGCTTCGTATAAAAACGTACCAGCTCCGTCTTCTAAGAATAAGACCAGATTAACCCTAGATTACAAAGGCGCAGTCTGACAGACTACTTTGGGTGAAGAAAAAGTCATTTTTACAATGAACCACTAAATTTAAAGGTTTGAATATATATGATATGGAGTTAGAAAATACATTTTAAAGGTTTTCGTAGATACACCTAAATAGCTTGACACTCACAAGACACACTTGCGTGGTGCTGTCCACACATGGCGGGTTTGAGAAGTGTCCGCAGGCTCGTTATACGACCTTTGTTACGATCGCCGTCGTCCCATTATGACTGCTAAATGTTCAGAACAACGCATATATACTACAAGACAAGGTATTCAGTATTAATTTTGTATTTACAACAGTAGATAATACACCGTAGATACTACAACAGTAGATAATACCCGTAGTCTACTGGACGCCTGTTGGCGTACACCGCACATAGGCACGCGCACAAGGTTATGTGTATTTCACTGGCTAGTCATACAATGAAGGTACCTAGAGTTTCGGAAACGGGGAGTGAGGGAAAGGGGGTGGGGAAGCGTTCGTTACTAATTGTGTCCCTGACAGACGTCGCCTTTGTAATCTAGGGTTAAAAAGTCAATATAAGTTAATACAGACAACACCCACGTGAATCGCTATAAAATCGATTGATGTTTTTAATAATTGATTTCAGCCTTCCAATATTGCGCAAAATATTTTTCCAACTTCAGAACAAGTATAATGCTTGAGATTAATTATGCGAGAAGAAAATTAATGTTGAAGATACTTTTGCCATTACTTTAGCGGAAAGTTCCGAAGAACTAGGAGCCTAAAACTCATCTCCTTTCCTCCGTTACAACAAAATCGTGAAACTAAGCTGAAGTTTCCAAGGAAGGAAGAATAACTTTTCGATCAGATTTTTCGTCCTGTTTCCCGGCACAAATGAGCAAATACTGATATGGACCCTAGTTTTCCTTTTGGACATAAATGCAGCTTCGCTATGGGCACGTTTTGTTGAAATCTACTTTTGCTTGTTGTGATAGGAGTAGAGAGAGTGTATTGGTGGCTATTTTCTTAGAAACATTAAAACACTAATCTGTAACTCCATTACCGATGCAGGTATGTTTTCTATAAGTAGAGAGCGAAAATGCTTAGTTAATCACATTTTGATAACGTCGCTTCGTTGATACTTTCATTCATCCTACAACCACGTATAGTAAAAGGTTGGGAAAGATATTCTAGAGAAGTAAACTTGTGCGGATTAAACTTCCCCACACGTCGCATGCAGTTTTTATTGTTCTTTGATGAAAATAAATCTAAATATAAAACCTCGGCCAGCGGAAATGGTTCGATAATTTTACTCATTTCATATGAGCAAGCCGACTTGGAACGTTTTCGTAAAAAATATATCTCAGTTTATAGCGATGTGTTTAGCGCCAAAGATATGTAAGCAGCCAGTAGTCAAAAGACAACTTCATTTTTAGTCAAAGACAAGAAATCTCCGTTAGAAGCACAAGAAGTGAAATAACCATTTCATTAACTACCAGTCGATTTTCCATATATAGTCAGAGAGCCATGATAACCACTACTTGAGAAAATAATCTTTTTCGTATTTATCTAAAAGGCGAGAGAACAATTTGGACATAAGAATCCACAAAAGTCTTCATAAAATGGAATTTATCCTGTAAAGTGATTATGAATTCGTTCAATTATGTTTCTGCCTCTCTCACGAAAGTCTTCTTAAGCCGCACATTTTCTGAGAAACGTCGATATGAAATTGTCCCTTTCATTCCTTCTCTTTAGGAACTTAAAGAATTAAGGAATGTTATCTGAGGTGCTCATAACCAATTGTATGAGACTTTCCGGAAAGAAAAAAACTACATAATGAGACCAAGCATTTTGTAACGTTAGAAAAAGATTGACTTTACATTTTTCATTTTATAACGTAAAAAATCACGCCAGTTTCATCATACTCATGAACGATTATGCTCATATCCATTCAATTTATTTCCAAATGCTTGATAGCATAAGTACAAAAGTTTTGTTAGTTTGTTGGTTTTCTGACTAAGCATTTCCTTACATAGAGTCTGTGAATCCGTAGTTCAGAAGCTATGTAGCCTCCTTTGAACTGCATTCGATCAGACTGTTTATATTTATCTCACAAGATAACTTCAAACAGCGACATTTTATGGAACTGATTTCGCTCCAGCGAACAAAGAAACGGAAAACGTTAGTTTTTTTAAATAAAAATACGTTGACATTATCAGAAACAGAATATTAAAATAGTTCCCGAGAATACTAATTTCACGTAACAACAGAATAATTACCTTGATTTAATTTACAACCTCGATTTCACCACGGAACAAAACTAACTTCTTATTTCTCTCCTTCCACTTATTCTCTTTTCTTCTTCAAATGTTCAGTCTCTTTCTTCGCTATTACTATAAGAATTTCATTAGGCTCCTCACATGGAAGGTATTCCTTATTGCGACTGATATTTTTGTTTCTATTGTTTCGAGGATTAGTTACTTCATTTCATTTCTCATCACTTTTTTTTATTCATAGAACAAATAAATATAGTCACCCTGCAAACAATCGATGTCGAAAAAAAGATAAAAAAAGAAGAAAAAATCCGTAAATTTTATTGGTCGAATAGAGAAACGATACACTTACAAAATTGGCGCTTGTTCGATTTTCATTAAATCCTGACCCTATTCTATACCTTCAATAACCGAGTTAGTGATTCATTTACTGGTACATCTTCGTTTAATATTCTACGTTCACATTCTGAAAACTATCACAGTTTCTGATTAGTAGTATTTTAATCAATATTTTCAAATGATCACAAATGATTTGTATTTAATTTACAGGAAGTTCAACTTAATACAAATATAATACAAAACCAATTGCTGAATGACCTTGAAATTCTTTCACAAGTACCGGATTTCACCCAGACAGCCCAGAAATGAAATATCCATTCATTAATGCATTAAAGCTAAAGCGTCATAAAGTGGTCCGCCGCACGAACCTATGATAACCTGAATCGCGAGGCCGAAGAATCTGATATGACTTTCACAGCATTCCTGGCATTGAACCGCGAAGGGTTGCGTGTTTGCAGCGCTCGCCAAAGGTGGGAGGAGCGGAGGGGGGCGAACAACGGGCACGCGAGGGCCGGCTTCGCTTCTGGGCGTTGGGCCACGCGCGACTGGAACACGTCACAACACAACGCGACCACTGCCTTGCGAACAACTAGTTACTTCGGTGCAGCATTTTCATCAGGCCCACTACCTCTTCTTGTCACGCATTAATTTGATTGATTGTATTTTTAGCTTTTCGGTTGATTAACGACTTTATGCCATTCGAGAACACTCATAAATCTATGAACTATAATATGAGTACTTTGTGTTTGTTTTTGCCTTCCACACCTCAATCCCAATTTGAAATCGTTCATGCCATGGCACACAGGGATTCGAATTCACAATTACATTTTCGCCACAGCCCTCCACCATGTACTCCGTTGGGAGTATATTGACGAAGGAATTCAACACGAATGACTCGAAGGTCATGTGATCCTAGCCATTCCTTGAATCGATACTTTTAATGACTGCTTATTACTCATACTAGGTATAGTTTTATCAAATATGAAGCCAGCATTCGAGCAGCAGCTAAAACTTACTTCGTACGCCAACTTCACGATAAAGTATTACTTTTTTACTTGTAATTGGCAAATTACACGCAAAGATTGAGCTAAATGAACACCAAGCTTCAGAGTACATGAATTACCATTAACATGCCCTTTTAAATCGAAATTTGCACTCCAAATGGTATTTACTCTGAAATTAATACTAGTTTCTTCGTGATTTTGATATCACATTCACTGTCATTTTATAACATCTCATTCTAAATATACTTGAAAACTTAGTATTCCACTTAATTTGCACATAACAATTATCTTTTGAAAGAATGTTTATTTTCGAAAAATGCATGTTGGAGATGTGGATTGACATTTTCACCTTCACGATAAAGCAAAGGAATATAAAACAATAAATCTTAAGTGCAGAGCGCATCGACTGCGTGGTTTCTTTCAACGTTACTAACACATTTGCACATTAAGCGCAGGGCTAAAAATATACGAACTTTTAAGAAAATGTTTGACCTTTAAGAATACAAAACAGGTAAGCAGTCATTAGTTTTTGTCAACAGCCAAGCTCAACCAGACACAAAAGAAAAACGCTAGAGAAGACAGATGTCTTGACTTGGAAACTCAGAAGGCAGACAAAGTCGGAGTCCCCATAAAATTTTCATCATTGCAGTTTCAAGAACGAATGAGGTAGTGCTCACAGGCCAAGGTCAGCGAGGGTAAACTCCTGTGAAATGCATTTGAAATTGCTTGGACTTCACTTGCTTGCTGCCTCTCATCAACACTTCAGGATGTTGAATATTCAAATAGCACTCAGAAAGTAGATCACAAAATTATGCTAATCAAAATGTAACACTCGAAATTACGAAAGAATAAGTTCTTGCAACAGAATCCTCAATGTGGCGATGTCGCATTTCACGATAGTGCTCATCCACCAACGCCATCTTCAATCAAGAATATCAAGAGCGCCATTTCTGTGAAATAGCCTAATCAGATTATCCTTGCACTTTCAAGTGATTTTTCACATTGATGTAAACATACTCTGTTACACAGCACGAACCAGCAAAATCAGATGAACTTTGTAATAATATTTTCCCTATTTGTTTACGAAACGTCTGTTTTTGTTTACTTGTTTTAACAAAAGTTTATTTAATAAACTGTTGATCTTTTGGCAACTTAACAAACATTCTCACGATACATTACTCAAAATTAACGTTTACAATCGATTACATTTCAAATCAAACATATTTAGTGGGAAAAAATATTCCCATAAATTGAAGAAATCTAGAACGTCAAATTAAATTGTTTAACTTCAGCCTGTCGCCGTTTCCGCGAGAAGAAAATAGAATAAGAGAGTACTAACTTTTTCACAGCTGCATTATCTGTAGTTAAAACTAGCATGGCGGTTTTCAGTAATAACATTCACAGGAACAATTCAAATCATAATAATGAAATATTTACCTACGGTACAAAGCTTTAATGTATCGGTGAAGTCAACTCATGTGTCCGGGCAACTGTTTGGGTGTTTTGGCGTTCGATGTCACTGCGGCACGAAGAACCGCTAGTAGATAGCATTAAGATATCACCTTTAATTAACACAGTCTACGGAAAGAATTATGTGAACAAATCTAAAGCAGCAATCAAAGATTTCTCCTTAGTGAAATCTCTGCTGCAAAGAAGATTGCAACTAATGCGTATCGACCAAATGGAGGAGGAAAACCAGTTGTAATCCAACACTGAGGCAAAATGAAAGGTGGAGAACAATAGTACATTATGAAACGATGATGTAATGGCGGGCATTAAAACACGAGTATCGTAAACTTCACATGAGTGTAATATGGTACCCATAATATATCGTACTCGTATATATGACACTCGATATAATGTACCCATTATATCGAGTGTCATATGGTACTTTTTCTACGACTTATGGTAAATTCTACAAGTTAAACTTTTGAATCGTTTCGTGGCAGTTTGACACGCAGGAATCAGCCAGGTTACCTAATAGACCGCTCCCTATCCCTATCCTACCCTGCCCTGCCGCAGGTGGATTTGATTACCAGTCCGCCTGCGAGGGAGTATTGTGCTAGTCAAATAGATTCAAAGTGAAATTGCGATCCAATTTATTTTATATAATATACCACGAATAATATTACTACTCATAAAAGAAATTAAAACTGAAAATCATAATGTAATATCAAATGCAATTTTAATTAACACAATCGAACGAAACTTTTACTAGAACGATTCCCAATGATTAATTGCCAATACTTTTGTAAACGTCTCTGTGTCTGGTCAAGAACCTGTGTCATAACGAAGTCTGTATCGTAATGAGTCTCATTATGCAACTGGTTGCAGCCATCAAATGACAGCATTATACAATGGGAGTAGAAAAAAAGCAGTAATATTGCTTAAAGTTAAGATCACGTGAGGCAGCGGAGCGCCAGAGCGGAGCATCTGGTTGGAGCGTCCGGGCGAGGAGCCGCGGCGCGCGGCGGAGCATCGTCCTCGACATGCGGGGTCGACTATTCAGAGTGAAGCAATACACAATGCACAGGTAATAGTTCAAGAGAAAACTAAAGCACAGGACAAGACGATTCACATTTACGTGGCCAGAGACAGAGGACAACTCGACTGAAAACAACAACAAATATTTATAGGTACGGACAATGACCGCGTCCGCTAGTTGGAGAAAAGTTTGCCAAAAAACGGATCTACTAAAACTAGTGAACGTAGTTGGAAGAATGCGGGTGAGCTTCGTGGGGTTTCGCCAGGAACAAAGGGAGAGAGGCGCAGGTAGCGTCAGCTAATGATGTAATTACAGCAGCCGCAAGGGCAGCAGCCGAGACAAGCACAGGGGCGCCGCCAGTCCCGAGGGAACAAAATGGGGCCTAGGTTTTGGGGAAAGGTTCGATCGAACACAAGTTAAATTTGAAGGGACGGCGAAGTTTAAGACAAAATAGGGTAACAGGTAAGGTAGGGTTCACGCGATGTATAATATTACGTATAACATTTTGTGCACCGTCGGCAGCATTCCTTTTGTCCTGAAAGTAAGAAAATTTGACTGTAAATGGTCCGGGCAATGGCCTGTGTTGCGGTTAGGGCGTTATCTTTTATGGTTTTATGCCCCTTGCCATTTTTTACCCGAAGTTTACTGCGCACAACCAACAAGAGTTCTCTACACTCTAGCAGGCTCCAGGGAATAATAAGTCCACTGGAATAGAACGAACGACGAAACCGCGGAAACAAGATTACTTCTAAACCCATAACTGTAAACACTTCTGAAATATTGTTCTAAAAAACAAATTGGCAAAAAACTGTGTATTTTAATAATTCTACCAGTCTAGAACTGCCAATAATACCTCTGAATAAAATCGAAAACGTATGGCATTAGGATGAATAGGATCTAAGTTGTGAAAGATGTTAAGATGGGTGTACGTCCCACGCACCAGAAGGTCACGTCGAACGTCACCGCCAACGTCCCCTCCGCAGCCGTCCGCCCTCCGCCCTCCGCCCTGCGTCCTGCGTCCTCGCGCCGCCGCGCAGAGCCGAGCTGCGGGCGGCGCGCCTGTCTGCCTGCCTTCCCTTCCCCACGCGGCGCGGCGCGGCGCGGTGCTTCGATTTTCCGATTGCGACCTCTAAGGCTGGGCGTAACACGCACTCCGCTTCAATGAAGAAGCTGTTCGTTACGGAAATGAAATCGCGCCTCAGCCTCCAGCCCCGCGCCCCGGGCGCTTCGACGTGTTGCTCGCGGGATGTCGTTTGTAAATGCACAGTTCTCTCATATCTTCGTGACACCGTCAACGGGACAGGTATTCGATGAATGAGGCTGAAAATGGACAAAACGGAAGTCGCAATTCCTCAAACAGATTTAAAGGTGATGTGAAGAAAGTAAAATTCTCCGTCGCTCAGAAAACACATTTGTATACTACATCTACGCGCAATACAAGAGGCACTGAAATTGCTATTCTGTATTATGGCCCGAAATGACGTAAAGTGAAGGGAATTTTCAAACAAGCTATCTTACAATAGTATATACATTCTCACATATTTGAAATGTACCTTTCAAATTCGCAGGGCTTAGTGTTCGGCCAATTTGATCGCGGAATAATTTTGGAGAAAATCTTCTGAACGGTTTAGCAGAAAACGATTGAGACTCCCTCTTTAAAATATAATATTGGAAAGAATTAATCATGCTTTTAAAAATCTTCTAACTAAAACACACTGCAATTTTCATTCATTGCGAAATCTATTGACTCAACAGAATACAAAATGCAATACAAAGTCTGGTATTATATATAAAGCCCAATCATATTATTTAGAGTAGTTTGTGTTGGAAAGTTTTATATATTCTATTGAATGACATTTTTGAATATAATTATTATAGTGAACGGAATCATCGCATTCATCTGCAATATTATTTACTCTTCGGTTATCCGAGTTTATTCACATCAATACCCCTTACATACAGTAATTCAATTTCACAACTGTTATCATTTTACATCCCAAAAATTGAGCAACATCATATAAAAATGTTATATACTGCCAAATGAAGTATTTTATATTTCTCACAAACCATTTAATATCTGTATCGATCAATAAAATGCAAATATAGGCATTTTAATTTAAAGACAAGGTTTACCAGTAGATTTATCGAATGAAGTGAGTAAGGATGTAAATTTCACAAATTATTTTACAAATTATTTTGCAAATTTATTTGACGTCATTCAATTTATCGGATTCAAAATTGTATTCCCGGCAGTTTAATTCTGAACCGCAAAACGCACGTTACAGCAAGTGTTAACAGACTTGAGAAAAACAACCCGGTGAGCAAAGCAAAGCAAAGCAAAGCAAAGCAAAGCAAAGCAAATTCGGGCAGCAGAGCAGCGCGAAGCAACGCACGCATCGTACGTTGCACTCCTTAAAACGTCGCGGGGCTCGTTAAAGCGCTCACTGGCCTCCTCTGATAACGAAGTGCTCCGAGCAGGCTTTACGAGCGCCGAGTCAAGAGGCGGCCCAGAACCGCGCTGGAACGACCTGAGGGTGCCGCTCTTTCGCGCGGGTGCCTCCAGTGCAGTGGTTTCCGCTAGTGATGCTGAGTTTCCACAGGCAAAGACGTAAACGTTTCACAAGGCGACTAGGTGAGGTCATGATAATGAATCACAATTTTAACGTTTCTAATTTTTTTCTCATTTCCATCATGGCGACGGTTCGGTGCGGCGAAAGTAATGCGCCAGGGAGCAGGCAGTTCTTGCATTCGGAAGTTACATTATGAAGCAATTTTCAAACTACCTTATACAGAGCTTAATTCTAAGGTTTTTTTATGACGATTGACCTGGTTTGCAAAATAAAGAGCAAATTTAGTAATTAGATATAATTTCATCGATAAATGTCTTTGTCAGATATAACAATTGCGATGGAATCTACAATCCCTTCGTATAGTTTTGATAAAAAAATGTTAAAATTTCTAAAGTCGTTGAGGTTTTAATTAATTCCTCAAGGTCTCAGGATTTTGAGAAATGTAATGTAGTATTATGACTAAGTACCAAAAGATGCAAATTTGCGAATAATATACATGTGAGTAGCAAATATTTCGTGGTGGGCGGCCTCTTTCTTGGAGCCTTGCATGGTACATGGTACATGAGCGGTGTAATATGCAGTGACACACTGAGTACAATATTTCAGTCGTTACGGATAGTATAAAAGTAGGGGGAATAACACAATCAAATATTTGCTTTATCAATCAAAACCGAAACTGTTTGAATGTTTTTGTATTTTTTCCGATTTTTGGGAATCTAACGGAACCACAGGCATCTTTCCCATGCCGGAGAACGCATAGTTTTCTTTCAATTTCCGCGCGCCTTGGAGATAGCGTGTCTCTGCGGGTGCTTTAAACTACTATAGAACAAGAACTACTAATATAATAATATTCAATGAATAGCGATCTGAGAACGCCTTTCGCCACAACGAATGTAGGATTCAAGCCATTGGACTCTCTCTTGCCCATAGGGGCCGCCCATAAATTATGTAACACAAATTTGGAGTATTTTGAATACCCCCTCTCTCTTCTATAATGCACCCGTAACGCGCGCTTGTACCCTCACCCCATATAATTAAGTAGCGCTGGCGCCAGCCCCTGTAAATGTAAGAAGTGAAAATAAATATAGGATGGTAAAGATTGTAGCACAGTTTATTTTGTAATTTTTTTTATTGATTTATGTTGGTTGTGCATAGTTCAGTATAATTTCAACTTTACAAATGTTTGATAGGCTCACGTGCTAACTTATACTTAAAACTTACTTCTTAGACTTAAATCTAACAAAAGGTTGAGGTTGCCTTTTTTGGGTCCTCTATTCTGGTTCGAATTTGGAGAAGGTTTTTAGGAATATATTGTAGGGATATCTGTTTTTTTATTCTGGTGTGGTTAGGATTTCTTGCGAGTCTGAAGGTTGCAAGGGAAGGAATTTGGGGTAAAGAATGGTAAAAGTTAGTGTCGAATGTGATACGAAAAGACGTTCAATGGGTTCTAGGTAGAGTTCTTTATGAAGCTGATGATTGGTGACAAACCACGGTGCACTGGATATTGTTCTGAGAAATTAGTTCTGAATGATTTGTAATTTTTGTCGATTGGTTTTTGACGCATTTATACAGTAGCACAGTATTAATTTTATTTGCGGTGACATTACAATTTACAACTGAAGTCGGAATTAGCTGGCGATGCACCTAACAATAAGATTGTGGCAAGTTATAAGGACGCATAGGCCAGAAAATGTTTGATCACAAGCCATACACACGCCACCGTGGATGACGCATGGGCCAGAGTCTACCGCTCCGATTTAATTGGAATCTAGAATATACTACATATCAGTTTTTGAATATTTTCTTCGCGAACTTACAAAGTCAATAAAATATGTATGATTTTTTTTCTATTTATTGCAACAATTTATATCTAATATTTTTAATTAATGTTTTTAAAAGAAATTTATTAGTTAATATTTTGATGTTTTAGTACAAGACCAAAAAACGAATTATTTCATCAAATGTTGAAAAATGTAAAAAAATATCAAAGTTACGTAATAATAAACTAATACCCCCTACTTCTATGTAACGCAGTATAACGCTGCCTCAAACCCCCTCTTCAGCGTTACGTAATTTATGGACGACCCCATTCTCGATCACAACTAGCACCTCTCGGCGACATATATTTTATCCATTATTATGAAAGGTCTGACAAGAAAAATATTATTCATTCACAGTGGTGTCAGCCGATCAAAGGCGTAAGAAACAGTACTCTTTCCAGAACTTTTGTATTCGTATCCGCAAGCAGTCTTAAATACACAATTTTCCTTTAAGATATGCCTAAAATAATTTCGGCTGAATGTCCTTGATGGCTCTGCAGCTTTGTATTACAATTAGGGCGCTTGAACTTTGTTAATAGAAATTTCAGAAATCTTACAGTCCGAAGGCGTTTTTGAAAGGTTTAACTATGACATAATTTTCACTTTTCTTAATACAAACATATATCTAATGAATTCTCATTTGGTGTTTTTAAGTTCGATTTCGATTGCCCCAAATGATTGCAATAGTTAGGAAAATAAAACGTTTCTCATATTTTCTCCAAGATAACTGCATAATGTTATCCCCTGAACATTAATGAGAATATTATAAGGAGAGCAAAATTCAAATTTCCGCTAGGTAATTCACAATATAGATTATGGTGTGCTAACTATGCACAGAGGAAATGTTCAAATGAGATGGAGGTTGTGCAACAGAAAACTATTGCAACAAGCAATTAAAATCTTCCCCCGCATCTCAGGCGAATCGCTTCTGCTAGAGTACTGCTGAAAACCGTATTGCGTCGTCACGAAAGCTAGTCCGGCATCAGAGAAGCGGAGAAACGTCTTGTTTTATGGTGAGAAGCTCTCATGAATACCGGCAAGAGGAGGCTGTTAACATCCGAGAGAGTACTTTACCGGAGGAAACCTAATGAGAACTGTGTTCCCTCATCACAAGTCTGCTAATAAATGTCTGTAATTATTGGATCATTAGCCTTTGAGATAAAGCTTCTATTAAAATCTTCACGGTTTGACGCAAACAAGCAAGTAACAACGAAGGATCATAGTGATGAATAGATCAAAAGGCTTCCGTTCAGATCTCCTCCCATTTACCTCCGCCTTAATTTTTGCTTCTTTTTTACTTTTCTCTAAATATGTTCGGGAGGAAGATAAATTGAAATAAGAGAAATGGGTGATAAGTCTCCATGACGCATGCATGACGTTTATGGCGAACAATTAAAGAAAACATACGTACTTCGACTTTTCTTGCTTTTCACCACTGTTCTGAATCGCAGATTCTGTTCCGCAAACTAAGTGGATACGTGAACGTCAAATATGAATAAATAAATAAATAAAATAAAAACCCTGCAGTATAAAAGTAAGTCTTCCTGAGAGTACAATATGAGAGTATATGAGTCACGTGATTTTATTATTCAGGTATTTTCAGTCTCGAAGCGAGAGGAAATAATAAGAAGACAGTGCAGAAGTATCCTTGAAAGTGTCTATTACACAAAAAATATAAGAAATGGGAAGTAGATGCTATAATTGGTGTTTTCATGAAATTGTTTATTAATTGACGCACTAACTAGCAATATTTAAGTAATCGTCAGATCTTTAAAGAATATACCCATAAAGAGAGAAAAAACAGTTTATT
>JAHLJT010000631.1:206806694-206833074 GCA_031308135.1 Acheta domesticus | reverse complement strand
CAAAACACGCACTCATTTACGGATGACCTCAAAATTTGACGCGCCCGGAATCACTAATAATCGATCAATCCAGTATTTTATTATTTCTGTTATGGAGTTTTCAGCGATTTTGTTTTTAAATGTCTTTTTATGTCGTTCTTTTATTTTTCTTTAGTTTGTTTATTTTTTATTGCTAGAAATTGTCGAAAGTATGGAATTTATGATCTTTATCCCGACTAATGTGTCTCTTCAACAAGAATGTAACTTCTAATCAGTTTTATGCACTATGAACTGCGATTCGTTGATCGTGTCACTGATACTGTTCCTCAAAGATCTCTGAAGATTGTGCGTGAATTTTCGCAACATTGTTTGGTTTAACGTAGGGATATACTTTTCTATCATGTTTATCTAAAATATCAACAATGCACTCGCTTATTGGTCTTAGCTTTTCAAAGAGTCTTGTTTTATTGACCATGGTGATAATATTGCTCACAATACATTTTCTCACTTTACATTTATAAAGCTCATTTAGATTATTTTGTTATTGTTGGAAAGCTAAAAATTAAAACCCATATTTCGTTTGTATTTTGATTGCACATTTGGAAATTTGTGCTGCCGAAAAACTTTTGTTTTTTCGATCTTATGATTGTTTAGACAAGTATAATAAGTTATTCGAAAGTGTGTTTTTATGGAAGTGGTGCTTGTGCAAGATATGTAGTGCCAAGGAATTCGGGGAGTTTTTATACGACTTGTCACTTGTGACAAGCCTGCCAACTAGCGACTGAAGTAGATGGGGCTACGGGCCGCCTCCGACAGCCGTAGAGGGGAAGTGTCCCCTTTCGTCAATAGCTGAATGGGATATGAGACGGAGGACGGTTCAGATGCTGTTCGTAGCGCGGGATCTTTGAAGTGTTGGAATCGATGAGTGAAAGAGTCGAAAGGCTAAGGGGTACCCGATAAAAATAAGCTAAATACAATACAATACAATGGTGTCATACAAATAGAAAGTTTTCGAAAGATTTATTTTGTTAAAGATTAGGAATTAAAATGTGTCAATATTCAGATGTTGGTTCAATTCGTTTTTGATTTGATTGCTCTTTTCGCTCTTCTCGGAGATTTTTGTTTAATTTGTTTTAATTTAGTTGCAAACGTTCCTCTGATATGCGTAGGAACTTTCGTCTTTATTCTGTTCGCTTTGAAGCTCAACATGTGAAATGGAAATTTTAAAAATATCTCGTCCATGACAGTACCTAAGACGAAGGAGAAGAAAACGGGAGGTAAAGAAAGGACGTTTCCTTGAATTCTTGTTGTTCACATGGAGAACATCTATCTTTGAACAAATCCGATTTGTTGCGTACACTTGGCTGCATTTATAATCTTTCTTCAGATCATGATCAACCATGGCGTGGAACCAACCTTTAAAAGAAGAAATGAAATTTTTTGAACATTTTCGCTCGTAAATATAACCCTCAAAATTTTTTTCATCCTTAATGTCTCATGCCCCGACATACGTTGATGGAGAAAAATGATGTAGTATGGTGCAAAGTTGTAAAAAGTTCATAATATTCATTGTGTCTAATGAGGCCTTTTGTTGTATTGTCTATGATATATATTATATATAGAAGAAAATATAATTTAATATTGTTTGTTATATGCTTATTTATGGAGTTTAAGGAAATATTATAAAATGTTGACGCGTCATCATTTGTTTTAGTTATTTAATAACGTTATTGCTTATTTGGCAAGAAAGTTAACGAATGGACCGAACATCTCAAGATTCTTTCTTTAGATACTGAAAAACCAGAAATGGAGAAAATTGTCTCAGTAATTCTTTCAGTAGTATTTATGAAATATTTTAATTTCAATTGACAATCAGGTATGAAATAAATAGTGATGAAGTACATATAACTAGTTGAATGTGACGTCGCAGACGCTTAAGCTTTCTTCGGTTGTTTGATTTTTCTTATTTTTTCGGTTCAGTTCTCTTTATTCAGTTTAACGTTTTTGTCAGCGTTGCGAACTAAAAACTTAATTTTTCAATGATTTTGTGTTATTGAGCACAATTTCTACCTTTGGCTTTCCTGAACTTAGGCAATGATTTCATGAACCTGATTTCAAAAGTTATTTTGGTATGGTTTTCTTTAAATTTGTTGTAGTACATATTTTAAAAATTCCCCGCACCGAGATGTCAACACCAAAACATGAAAAAAAACACGTTTTTGGAAATTTCTTAGAATATTATGGCCGTATCGGAAACCAAATTATCAGTTCACCTCAGGAGACCGAGACGCATCGAACGCCTCGTATGTCTTGGTTGGGGCACGGGAAATGGTCTGTGAGAGACGGAACCGAGACACCCACACGCACGCACACGAGTTTACTCAAATACTAGATAGAGATAGTGGTCTTAGTTCCTAGTTCTTGCTGTAGCACTCCAATGTCAAAACCACTCTCCAAGACTGGTTCGTGTGCAAGTAGCTCTCTAGGAGCTAAGACCCACCCTCACCTCACATGAGAAACCGGCAAAGGTGGCTCTGGGAATCAACTGATGTATCCGCGGGACTCTGACCGGGAGGTCAAGTTCCGAGGGTGCCAGCATTTTTACATTTGGTCGATTGCTGCCTGGAAGAGCAGCTAGTTTGCTGTTTAAAGGGAAATTCTAGCCTTCTGCTCTGATCGGTAGTTTTTCGTGGTTTCTCCGATCAACTCCTGTCAAATGCCGGATCAGTACCCTAACAAACGGGCCATGGACCGCGCGCTATCTTTATTTCCTCTTCCTTGTATTTTCCTCCCCTTACTTACTCACACTTACATCCACTACACAGCCACGCATGTCCAGTCGGGAGCTTAGAGTTTGTCCTGGTGGGGCGGTGCTCCGCTGGAAGGTGAAACCTGGGTGGCGAAATTCTTTCAAGCCGACGTAGGCGGCGCTGGATCTCGCCAGCCAGCGGGGGAAGATCACAGCTATTTCTCGAGATGAAACTATGGACTACATTTACGGGATTAACGACGTTAGCAGTTGACGCGTCGGAATCACCAATCAATCAATCAACCGAGTGGGAGACTTTGCTCTTAGAGGAGATCTGTAGCTAGAATTCAGTTCATCAGTACCAGGCCCGACAATTTGAGTTTTTCTGTCGAAAGTTGACGTTTTCTAAACATTTAAAAATGTATCAAACCCTTGCACTAAAAATATTTTAAAATATATTGGGGATTAGATCGAATCCAAAACTTTCTAGAGTTTACTAGATCTATAATAAATAAGAGATACGAGTTCAGAGTAGATAGAAAACCAATTCAAACTATTTTATATTTTTGGTTCGGACAAAATCTTACAACTCTCTAAAAGGGAAAGAAAACGCGCAGTTCTAATGGTTTGTTAAATAGAGTCAACTTGAACAGAGGAAAGTGGATTTGGATTCGCTTTGCTGTATTACATTCAAGTAAAAATGTTTGGAATACTGTTTTCTCTTTATCAAAACGATGAGACTCCCATAAAAGTAAAATATTGTTAATCGAAAACGCATTTTTTGTGACATCCATTTTGCTTTTGACATATAATTCCTTAGTTTCTTCTAGTGCATATTATAGCGCAGGAAGCAGCGGATATTATCCTTTACGTTTCCTTGAGAGATTCCTTGCTTCTCTGGTGTTGCTAATGCAACGGCTTTTTGGTTTCGCCAGATGACAAAATCACACAATTTGGATGCCCCAAACATTATTTCTAATACACTTTGGTGCTCCCTCTGTCTGCATTGTTTGCTGGTGCTAGCAGAAATACTTTTAGAGTTTAAATAATTAACATTTAACAATTGTAATAACGCTCCACAGCACCTAAGATGTTAATGAAGTTAAGATCTTAATGAAATATGTTTGTAGAGATAGATCTTGAAATAAGATCATGATCAATTTTTTAAAAATATGAGTAGTTTTCGCGAAATTTTGCGTGAAATGTAGGCAATTTTTTTCTAAAAAACGGAGCAACTTTTTCTTTAAATTTTCTTCTCGTATGCATTAAAGGATGGTAAAAAATGGATGCGGGTCATAGTTCGAAAATTGCGAAACAGTTAACATTGCACTAGTATAATATTGACAATAAAGTTTTTCGCCTTAAATAAAATCTGTTCTACAAAATTAGATATTGAAAAAATGCCATATGCAATTATTTAAAAAAGTGTGGTTTTTGCGTAATTTTTGCTTGAAATTACTGCAGATTAAACTAGTGGTGCTACAACAGCACTTACTTTCCCGTATTAGAGGAAACAGCTAAGTAGTACTGTAATATTGCACTTTATGCGCTACTAACATCTTCGCTTGGAACTCACTATTTCCATTGCAGTGTTGTCAGATTTATGTGAATTCTACAACTTCACAAAAATAGAATGCAAAAGTTTTGTAACCCTGTATTGGAAAAAGAAGCCTGATACCCTGGAAATATAGAAATGCCTTCCATTGGGCCATGATTAGGGAAGAGTATTTTAAAACCATGCAACAAATTCTCTACTCACTACAAATGGTACAGCATTTGGTGCAAAACTAAATATTTGCCTGCAAATATCAACATAAATTAGACAATTATACTCCCTTTTCATACAGCTCCATTAGGTCACAACAATGACACTAATTCACAGATATTCGCGAGCGCAAAGTGAATTCCATTGTAGCAGACCCTGCATTGTCGCTATTCTGAGAGCTATTAATTCTTTTTACTTATTTCAAATATTTCAAAATAAACAATTTGTAAAATATTAATGTGTAAGTCTATAACAAAGTTCGAATGTAAGAAACGAAGAAAGAAATAATATACAAAATTGCACATTCTAATTTACGACGCATCCAGCTGTCCGAAAGCGCAGTAAATTTACAGCGGCCTATTACGTTTGTCACAAAATTAAAGAAAAGCTACTCGTATTTTGAAAAAATTAAGCATGACCGTATTTATTTTATTTATTTATTTGTCAATATTCGGAATTGCCACATACTCTTTCTTGCCAGCTACCATCTATCATCGCCAAAAGTACATTTTTTTGTCATTTCTTAATTTTTCGGTTTCCTATTGGTAGAACAGAAACATTAATTTTAGAATATTAAAGAACACAAAAACCTAGCCGTAAATGGCAATTTTCTTTTAAAAATTATGTGCCGTTTAAGAGAAAATGGCGTTTTAGCACTACTAAAAATGCGAAATTGAAGCTCATTTTCACAGAAAATTTTTGAATTTTCAAAATAGTTTATTTGAAGTTATTTGTAGCACTTACACTCACAAATATAATCATCTTTACAAATTGCGGATAATGTGCATATTAAAGATGTGAGAGATCTTTCAAAAAATTTACATTTATATAATTTTTGAAAAAAACAAAAAAAACTCAAAATAAACTTCACGCTATACTAATGAGTGTAATTAGCACTATCCGTTACAAAACTTTCAAGAAAAAAAATTGCAGCCATATACGAGAAAATGACGTTTGAGCATTTCTGAAAATGCCGAAATTTGAGCTACTTTTCACAGAAAACGGTAGTGTTTTCGAGAAACTTTACTTGACATTATTTAAAGCATATATATTCGTAAATAAATAATGTAAAAAAATCGCCGATAATGTAAATATTAACGACGTGAGAGACAAGTAAAAAAATTTACATTTTTGTAATTTTTGAAAAAACCAACCAATAGACCAAAATGGCTTTATGTCATTGATAGAGTACATTTACCACTATCCCTACCAAAAGTTTAAAGAAAAAATTTGGAGCCGTTTTTGAGAAAATGTTGTTTTTGTAATTTTTTAAAATTGCACATATTGCACGCAATATTGCACGAAAACTACCAAAATTGTGAAAAACATTTACATGACCTTTATTAAAGAACTCAATATGCAGAACAAATTTTATTTGAAGAAAAAATCTCTATCTTCAATTTTGTAGTTGGAGAAAGACGCCGAAAAAAATTCAAACTTTCACAATTTTCGAAAATTCAGAGCTGTACGTGAAAATCGAACCTATGCCATGTTAAGAAGTGTATTTTCCTCATTCATACAAGATATTTAAAGAAAAAATTTGGAGCCGTTTTTGAGAAAATGTTGAAAATCCCCGGGGGGCTTCATATAAGTACCCCCAAATTTTAAAGAATCTTTCTCAAATCACAAAGCTTCGACTAGAATCAGATCGACTGGGGAATATCAATTTTGAAGAAAATCGACCGAACGGTTTAGGCGCTAGCGTTGACCACAGACGGACAGACGGACAGACGGACGGAATGCCGTCATCGATTTTTAAGTATAAAGAAGCAACAAATCATGGATTTTGACCACACCACGAGACAGAGGATTTTTTTTCTTAATTTAGCAACTTGTTTTATCCACTTATTCGTTTTCACGGCCCGGCAATTAATTTTTTTCCGCCGAAAATTTGGCCATTTTTTCGTGCAGCATTACATAACTTTCCCTATACTACGTGTATCACTCCGTGTATACGTACGTATACGAGAAAGTAAAAAACGTTTTTTCAAAAAAATTCGCAAACTTTTTTCTTTAATTTTTTCCACGGGTGGATCAAGATATACTTAAAATAATGGTTCTCGTTTTCTCATTTTCGTTGAAATCTTTCGTTTTTGTCAAAATTACAAATTTAGAAATAATGCGTGAAAGGATGCCCTGTGAAGCATCTCTATTTTCATTTTAGCGATTGTCCAGAGGCTCAGATAAAAATAAATAGAAATTTTTAGTTAGAAATGTGTTGTTCTATATTTATCATGAAATACATTTTATAAACGTGTAATTCGTAACAGAGAACTTTAATCTCCACTTAAAAATCTAACACGTTGTGTAATTTCACCAAAAACTACAATATATTACATGTGTTTCCTTTCGTTTGAATGCAATGAATGGGGCTTCGACACAAAGGTAACTGGGTGGTGTGAAATATTTAGGAAAGTCGCTGTGCGATAACTCTATTCAGAACTTCGGTGGTTGATTAACCGGAAAGTCAGAGGAAGCCGCATGCGGTCTGAACTTATGACTGTTTTCACTGCGATAATTTTGAGGTACTAATGGAAACGTTCTCCCTCCGTGAGTAGCTACTTCTTAGTTTCAGCAGTATTTTGCAGTTCATCCTGAATTCTTTACATTGCGTTGAGGGGAACTCTCAGATTCACATGTGTGAATTTCTAGCGCGAAGTGATCGAATTTAGGAGATGTGCCCAGAAATTGAAAATGAATGTTTTCGACTCGCCTGTTTCTCTTCAGTTTCCGGATAACACTGGAGTTTCCATCATTGCGAATAAAAGCTGCATTCGTCAGAGTTTCTTCAAAATTCAGCCGTTTAAGTTATTAACAGGTTGGTTTTATGATTATTTTTGTTTATTTTTTAAGTTGCGCATGGAGTGATTGTAAGTAATTTTAATTAGACGTATTCTATAATTTCAGTGCCTCTGTATATTTTCAAAGCTAACTTTAGGTACAAACTTTTTCAATTTATTTCTTATTTTCAATTGTATTAAAAGTATTCCTTTGTAGTACTGGCGAACTATCCGTCATTTATTTCACTTAATTATATACTTTAATATCACTACAGGAGAGGCAAGGAGAAAATATTTTCCTTTGTATGGTTACTCTTATCTATCAACGTCCTCAATATCCCTACCTATTGGTAGGTCATTTTCTCAAGTCATTTTAGCTACATTACAAGATTAATTAATTGATTCATGATTCCGGGAGAGCTAACTGCCAAGGTCATAAGTCCTGTAAGTATAGTTTATGTTTTTTTCGAGGAAGGTGGCGGAGATCTTCCCCGGCTGGATGGCGAGATCCGGCGCCGACCTACCGTCGGTTAGCGGGGTTTTCCTCAATCGGGTGTCTCCCTCTGTGGGGTGATCCACCATCCCAGCCGGGACAAGCTCCTAGCTCCCGACTGGTCGTTAGTCAGTGCTGGTGTGAAGTGCATTTAAATGTGTGTAAGAGAGGGAGAGAGAGGACAAGAACAAGGAAGTGGAAGGAAAGATAGTGCGCTGTGCGTGGCCCGTTTGATACGGTACTTCTCCGGCATTCGCTTAGTGTTAATCAGAGAACGCCCAATGTTGATCAGAGAAACCAATTCTAAAATTTTCACGTATTTACTTTGTGTGATTTGCCTTTAAGAAATGTTCATTATTGGATCGTTTTAAGTAGAGAAAATTATCCTTCTGATCTACACATTAGACAAATTAACATTTTCACTACAATTGTATGGCAAATCTTAAATCACACTAAAGTTATTTCGAGTGAATATTTGAATTATCAATTTCCTGGGAATAAACAAATGACGTAGGTATATAATGTGTCCGGAGTCAGAAAGTTACTATTTGCTTTTCACGCCAATGCTATCACGCGGGACGTAATTGAATAATACATGGAAAAATATTGCATTACTAACAGTAACAATCTCTCTGAATCAGTTTCGTCATTATATTTCAATTCTTTGAAAAAAAAAAAACCTGATTGGTATTTAATAATTGTTTAGCAAAGATGGAGGCATTGAGTGGTAAATGTGGCTGGCGCGGGCCCGGGCTATCGTTGTATCGCTCCGCTTCCGCCGCGCTGGCGCCGCGCGCCGTGTTCGCTTCGCTATCTGGTGATTGCGCTCTCAGCGCGGACGGCTTATCGCCACGGAAATTATTTTCTAAAGCCCTCCCCCAGCTGCGCCACTTGTTGCTAGTTAGTGCACCTGTTTCACGCTTCTGCTACTCGACGATCGATGCGTAATTTTTACTCCATACGTTCATTCACGTAAAGATTCGATGTGCTCGTCGTTTGCGCGTAGTAATTTTCGGTGTTTGTTTCTTTTGTCAACACACATAAAACACATTTGCTTAATGGTTTCAGTAGTAAACGCTTATAATATGTTTCATTTCATTTTTACTTTCTCGCATTCTACGTAGTAGTACGTACGTACGTAGAATAGAGAGTGTATTGTAATGCGGAGGGGAAACGGCTATTTTTCGACAGAAAAACTTTTATTGGTGGTCCTGGTAACTAGAAAATGGATACATTTTGTTCTTTTTTGTGGTAAATTACTTCATCTTGCACGTTATGTCAGAATCCACGTGTGGTGGGTCCTTGATGCCGAAAAATTGATTTGTGGTAAGATGTCTGTCTTTGAACAATGGTAGCAGCTAAACCGTAGGTTGGATTGTCGCCAAAATAGATACTCCTTATGATAGTTCATGTACAATTTGTGATTTACAAATTTTTTAAACCATGTGTAGTTAAGCGTAGGTTTGCTATCTTTGAAACATCAAATTTGTATGTACGGTGCTTTGTTTGATTAGATGTCAGTTCGCAATGCATTGACAACTGCACGATGGAGCAGTTTGAAATTCTTAGAATTGTTGGCGTTGTTGGAAGAGGGGAAACGCGATACGGAGGCTTTAACCACAATATTACAATTTCTCCACGTTTAATAAAATGGTACAGTCAACATTGATATTTTTTCTATTCCCATTGTATAATGCTGTCATTTGATGTATGGAACCAGTTCCGTAATGATACTCATTACGATACAGATTTTATTATGATATAGGTTCTTGACCAACCAAAGAGAAGTTTACACACCAAGTATTCACAATTCATCATTGAGAATAGTTTTAGTAACTGTTTCCTTCGATTCTGTCCATTAAAATGACATTTGATATTATATTATTCTTGTCAGTTTTAATTTCTGTTATTATTAATATTCTTTTCGTGGAATATTATTTAAAATAAATTGGATGAAGTGTTAGTGGAAAGAAAGTGCAGTATTATAAAATTACCTAACCGTTCCCAATATTACAAGACTGTTGTAGCACATCTAGTTCATAATTGAGAATCTATTATATTATTGACTTAGTAATGCAGAAGTAGGGTCATTTTATCCTACCATTCGTGAAAAAATATTTTGAATTATTCACGAGACTGAAAAACCTGTTGGATCACATTATTTTAATAAAGCATATAATTTGGAAGCGTTTCTTCCCTTACAATGAAGATATATACATTACATAAATATACGAAGAAGCCATTTGTTGAATATATTGCTATTTTAATGAAATATTGTACTGATTTAAGAATAGGTCTACACAATAGTGTATATTTCTTCATTTTATAGGTAATTTTATATTAATGATCCACCCAAAGTAGTCATGAATGTGTTGAGTTCAAACAAGACACAATGTGACTGGATGTTTCACGTGTTATGAAAGTCCGTTTTTGAAGTCCTTGGGTTTCTAATTTTGCCCGAACACGGGACATTTTAGTAATCGAACGAGATTTCACCCAAACAAACAGAATTAAATCTATTTTTGACAGGTATTTGAGAACGTGATTTGGTAGAAAAGTGAAACTTAACCGACGAATACAATCATTCGCATTATATTCACAATATATGTGTGTATATATGTATATATAATAAAACAATATATTGAGAATACATATATGTATTGTCCTCTTTCTAATTTTAAAGAAGAACAAGATTTATGCGTGAATAGTTCTAATCGATTTTCTACGTATTATCTGAGGTTTTTCATTTCCTAAAAGTATTTTTTTACGTTTCTCATGTCAACCAATGAGTTCGCAATAGTTGCGATAAACTAAATTATTTGCAATGTAACTTCATATGCCTCTTTCATATGTCTCTTTCATTTCTAGGTTCTACAAAATACAAGTTACTTTTCAACGTACAGAGATTTTATAAAAAACATAATTGCGATAATTATATCTCTAAATTTTCACCAATTTATCCTTCCCCTTTCCACTGTTCTATTTTTCTCCCCAAGGCTTTCTATTTGGAGAGTTGTAGCTTCCTCTTTGTATGTTCTCACACTGCATCTATCAATTCCCTCTTTTATTGAACTGCGAAAATTTATAATGTGACGTGTGTTTGTGAATAATATTTGGTTTTGGGCTCCTTTCTGCGCTTACTAGTGCGTCAACGGTACAAAAATGGGAGGCGAACGGTCATATTACCACAGCAAGGAGATAGGTCAAGAGCACTTCTGGAAGCGATCGTCAAGAAATACAAAAGTAGCCGCTGTAGCCTCTTCTGCCGCCGCCGTCGCCGCCCTCGCGTTCTGTAGCCGCCTCTCCGGTTTCCGCTGACAATGGCTTGCCCCGGTCACGGACATATATAACAATGTAATATTCGATTTGCAAACTCATCCTCATCTATCACCACACGGCACTCACCTCTTCATTTTCACCACCTGGATCACGGCTGTCCAACTTAGAAGGGCTTATGAGCCACATATTAAATTTTATTTAAGCCGCGGGCCGCATCGTAATTTAAGATGGTGTTTACCCTGACTACTGAGAGTATACTGAAACAAATTATATATATATATATATATAATTTGTTTCAGTATACTCTCAGTATATATATATATATATATATATATATATATATATATATATATATATTAGATACGACTTTTATTCAACATACTTAATGATTAATGTACATAGAACGAGAAAATTAATATATCATTAAATGAAAATAATATGAGTTGAGCGGTTGTATTGTATTTTGGTTGGTAGAAAACAATATTTCAAAGCACAAAATATTGCGTGGGTTGCACAAAAGGATCCGGCGTGCCGCAATTGGAAAGCTCTGACCTAGATCATCACCACCGGCCTTATTTATGCCCGAGCTTCGATCATCATGCAACTATACAATCCTGCGGGTCTGAGACACATGTAAGGCATTTTTTCATCATGTCATTGGGCGGTGTTAACATTCTCATATCACCACCCTTCGCATCAAAACCATCATACCAATCATAATCATTCAGCTTTCATCGTCATTCACAATTCATCGCCTCATTTCCCTCCGTTCAGTGAAAGGCGGAGTCAAACCCATCACTGTAAAACAGGAGCCACTGGCCCTGAAAGGGGAGAATGTAAAGATATGTTTCCTCCCTCATCTATACTCAAATCTGAGCAAACCATTCAACATTAAACATCTTCGCTACTATTAAAAATAAGATTCCTATTTTCAAGACACGGCCATTTTCGACCATTGTTTCACATACATTGCAGTTCCGCGTTTCGTGTACCTTCCTTTGTCATCCGCCCACTGTTGTGACCGTCGGAAATGTCTTTGCCGCATGCGGCTCCGTTTCGAAGGTGAGGTCAAATGCTTTCTCTGGGTCACGCTTGAGCACTCAGTTTGTTTCATGGAATAAAGAGCAGTCTGCCCTGTAATGTCGATATCGATGTCATCTATTATTCTCTGGCCTTTCGATGCGTGGTACTAGCTCTGGTGAATACGTAAACGCACAAAGAGGACGAATGAATACGTGTGTGTACTAGGAGAAGGCCAAAAGAAATATCAAAGAAAAACTACAGAATCGTAAGTGACATAAAAAGTTTTAATTGTAGGCCAAGATGGTGTCATGACAATAAGACGTTGCAAAGTATGACGGTTGTGTGTGTTGCCGAGGATTTAAAGCATAGCTAATTCGAACATCACTGTCTCTGACACAAACATGGCCCGCAGGGTATTGCTATCAGGTGACAAGTGAGGACAATATTTGAATGTACAATATGGTCCGTGCGTGAGTGTAATGCAAATTTTAGTTCAATATTGTTTTGGTAAATTTCAAAATTATAAAAAAGATGCTATTGATAACATATTTTTTTTATTGATTTTTGTATTATCTGAAGTTCACATTATACAACTTCCTTTGATTAAACACGAACATGGAATGATAGTTTTTATTTTGGGAATGTAATGTACGTATTATTTAATTTATTTCATTACATTTTATATTACAGTGTTCTCTTCTAATGCAACTTCAACTGTGGATTTTTCTCAAAGCCGTGGATTCATGCTCATAGTCGTGGGTTTTTAAAGGCAAAAAAATTCTTCGTACGCGTTTCTTGGGGTGGGGGTAAAGCCGATTGTCGCATGTTGTAGATTTATTGCGTGTGGAAGATCCCCAAGTCTGATCAAAAGGTCTTTGGGCTAAATTCAAATTGCCTATTTCATCACTACTTTCATACCTACTTTCTCGCCGCGTAAATAAAACATAATTGATTTGAGGATACCTAGACCACGGCTGCTCAAATCGGCTGTCCATTTATCTTGCCACGCCCAGCACTTATACGCGGGCCAATGATTTCATTTATTTATGTCAAAGAACGGTAAAATGTATGTGACGTATAGAGAAGTTCAATCTACGTATGGTTTCTTGAGATTCAGAATCTTCCCTGACCCTTAAATAATACGTATTTGAATGATGAAAAAATGTACCAAAAAAAGAATTTGCAACATTGGATAAGTGGATATTTTCTCTCCAGAGTTATAGAAAAGTTATCTATATCGAAAAAAAACTACAGATTTGATTTTTAGTATTGCTAACAAGAGAGTAAGCCATACTCCTGTCTCTATTCTTATCACAATTAACAACTAGTGGTGCCAAAACAGCTCGTATTTTGTCGCCCATACATTCACGCAAAATTTCGCGAATAGTATTAAAATTTTTGAAAAATTGTACACCATCTTATTTCAAAATCTATCTTTAAGGAACAGATTTTATTAAGGGAAAAATCTCTGTCTTTAATATTTAGTTGAAGGAAGACGCCAGGAAAAAATGTGAACTTTTGCAATTTTCGAAAAATGAGGGTTTTCAACATGAGTCATGAGTCTTGTACCATTCTCTTAAAGATCCTTCACACTATTCAACCACAAAATAACTTAATTCAAATCAATGAATTAATGAAAAACTATAGAGTCATTTTTTTGCAAAAGTTGGAAAAATGTCTCAGGAGCATCATGTAAAGTATCTAGAAATTAAAATTTCGGTTTCAAACTTAAGGGGCCGCGATATCAGCGAGATCGATTCGTGCATCAATTTTGGAGAAAATCGCTTGAATGGTTTAGCCTAGCGTTGTTGACATACGGACAGATAGATGAACAGACGGACAGAGAGATGTTTTGCTGTCATTCGAGTTTTTGGTATTAATCGGTTATGGCCATTCCAGCTGGGCATCACTGACAAATAGCACCAATACTTTCATTTGAACAATAATTCTCTACCCGACCTCATCAAAAAACTAGTGTTGATACAATAACACATTTTCTCGCTTTAATTTTAACTTTTGTAATTTTCGAAATTCAAAGAGTTGAACTAAAATCCACCCGCGTCATTTTTATAAGCATATTTTACTATAGACAGAAAAGAATCAAAGTAACAATGGAGCTATTTTGAGATAAAAAGTTTTGAAAATGACCTTGACGCTTCATCATGCAAAGAAACCCTTAAAATAAAAAAAAATAAAATTCAAGGGACAGTGACATCCGCCCGATCGATCAGGGAATATCAATTTTAGTGGAAATACTGCTTATGGCCGCTAGCGTTGTTCACAGGCGGACATTTTATTGTCAGACATTTATTATCAGACATTTTATTGTAAACAAGTTGCAGTCAACCAGATTACATATTCGCAGATCCTCTTGGGACAGGAGAGTTCTAGTGGGAAACGAAAGGGCGGGTGGGGAAACGTTGGGCATGAGGGTAGATGTCGAAGTACCGGTGAAGAATACATTGGAAGAGATATAGAGAAATGAAACGGTAACAAAAGGGGAACAGTCGGGGACTGATGAGTCTCAATTTGTTTCTTAGGCATTATTCAGCAAATAAGAGTCATTTTTGAACTTTTTTTATTCTTTCGGGATTTAGTTCTTTTAGGTGTCTTCATGCTGGTGATTATGATGTATACTAGTCACTCTAGTGTTGCAAAGGGATCAGAAAAGCGCAAAAAACCTATTTTTTAAATTAAATGAAATTGTGGGATTATGACAGATATTTTCTTTCATGATAAAATTGAAGTGACTGATTTTATGCGTAATTCAACTCTACACTTCCAACAAGGTTCACCACTTACCACTATTAGACCGGGAGGGGTGGGTTATGGTATCAGCCGATGTTACTACAGTGCCTCTGACAGGAGTGGTAAGATTCGAGTCTCAACGGTGGCAGGATTTTTGACACTAGCTAAATAGCTAGGCCGAGTTCTGCCACTGTCTGGAGGAAAATTCTAGCGGCCGCCTGTTCTGATTGGTAGTTTTCCGTTATTTCTCCGATCAACACCAGGCAAATGCCGGAGCAGTACCCTATACTTCGTTTTTTTTTCTCCGCGCACGGGGGTGTGTCAATAATAAAAGAGAATGTTCACTATTTTTGCGTCGTTCCGTTGTTCCGCCACGAGTCGCATGATCGCCAGCACTGCCCAATACAATCGCGATCATGCGACTCCTAGCGGCACAACCGAGAACGGTGCAAAATACCGTGAGATATTCCATTTTATTGACACACCTCCGTGCGCCAAGAAAGAAAAAACCGAAGTACGAGAAACGGGCCACTGACCTCGCGCGATTTTTCCTTCCTCTTCCTTGTCCTATCTTCATCCTTTACTTACACATCCACTAACATGCACTACACTACTACACATGCCGGAAAACTGGCACCAGATACAGTCAGTAGGTCAGCCTCGGATTTCACCGTCTAGCAGGTTATGATCACCACCACCTCCCGAGAAAGGCATGTACTATCCTTAAAGGACTAATGACATTAGCAGTTCACGCACCCGGAATTACAAAAAGAAGAACAGATATTTGTATGTTTTTTCTCGCACAGTGCGCGTCTATAATGGCGACAATGTCGTAACGTCCTGGATCTGGCCGTTCAATGTTAGGTGCAATGAAGCAATTTTCAGTTTTAAAACAAATGTTTAAAAAGTGTGGAGTTTTCGAACCACTCCGTTAGAATTCATACTTTATAAATGAATTTATTATACTTTGTTGAGTCTGAACGATCGCGGTAGGCAACTGCGTCAATTGAGAATTGTATCCATTTATACGAAATTTGAGGTCGTTTTAACCGCTTCTCCTGTAAACACTGAGTTGATGAAGATGTGAAATCAGATGTAAATGATTAGTTAGAAAAGCAATTTCTCGCGCGAGGAAGTAACTCTTACAGCAAAGTTATGTTCATTGAGCGGATAATTGGCTTCTGTGGATGTTTGAATTTGTCTGTTTAGAGCTATTCGTGCCACACGGCGCAGGAAAGCTTCTTATTAGTTACATTTGAAGGTGTTTTGACAAGGCTATTCCAGACCACAGACTTCATTAAGCGCTTGGAACATTTCTCATTAGAAGGATAAGTTTTGTATTTATGAAGTAACTACTGATAGAGAATTTAACTATTTTCTCGTGCCTGCTCTACGACAACAAAAAGAGTGTAATTTTTTAACTTATCTTTTTGTGATTTGAACATTTACAATTAATAATATGATTCTTGAACATAATATTCGAGTCATATACAAGCCAATCATTTTCTCGCATGGTATCGGCTATGGTGGCTCAGGGCATCAACTAATAGCACTACAATGGCTCTGATCGGGAGATTCTAGGATGTGAGTCCCGACAGTGACAGGATTTTCGATTCTAGCTACATCAAAGGTCACACATCACTAGGTCAAATTCAACCACTGCATGGGGGAGAAACCTAGTGGCCGGGTGCTCTGATCGGTAGTTTCCTGTGTTTTCTTCGATCAACTAGGTGAATGCAAGAGCAGTACCCTAACAGACCAGCTATGGAACTCGCACGACTTTTCTTTCCTCTTCCTTGTTCTATCATCTCCCCTTACTTACTCTTAGCTAATATACACTACACTATCACATGTGTCGGGAGAGAAGGGAATTAGTGCTTGTCGCAGATTGCGTGATGCCCCGTGAGTGAGAGGTACATGAAGGAGGAAATCATCCCCCCAGTGGACGCATAGGCCTCATTTTACAGCGGGGAAAGAACGCTGCCATCTCCCGTGATAAAAGCATGCACAACACTTACAGAACTAATGACCACAGCAGCTCCGGAAACACGAAAAAATCAATCAATCAATTCTTGCATGGTTCATATTAGTGTGTTTAGAAGTAAATTTTATAAAAATCACGGAATCATATTTTTCCGTGAATGCTTAATAAAACTTTGAAATTTCTGCTACAGCTGTTGGTGCCAAATTGTCAACAACACATCACAGCTTTGCAAAATGCTTTGGATCAATTTTTTCAACCTTCATTTCCAGAAAATGAGTGCTTGGAAACTTTAAAGTGTTTCTATGAATCTTTACATTAAATATAACGATCTTGAACTATTATCCTACAAAGCACAGAAAAATTAACAATCTATTATATTTCTGTGATTTTGATGTTCGTTCGTATTTAGCGAGTCATCCGTCCTTGAATTACATGTATATATGTACAATGTATGTTGGCACAACAGCTCTTACGAGCTACGGTCTACCAGAGGCGTCTCGGCCTTGAGGCCACGGGTTAAGGGGTACGTGTGATTAGCACATAGCCATCCTTACGCCGCATTTCTGGTCTTCTCAACCTGAGACGTGAGCTTTCTCATCGTCGTCACTCAGCAACAGATACTGGGACATCGCAAGGAAAGCGCCACAGTTAATTTTTGCCCCAATCGGGAATGGAACCCAGCGCGGTGGAAAGCGCGCACGCTAACCAACCGGTCACCCTTTAAATTACATGCGAACATTGATTCTCCAATTTGTGTCAATTTGGATTTTAGGAAAATAAATTGCACTAAATTACACTTTGGTTAGTAGTTGATAGAAGAAACTCAGAAAGTTCTGTATTCTGTATGTTTTGACTAAAAATGCAGGTAGATATCCAGAAAGAATAATAGGTGTATATATATACACACACACAGAAGGAGAGAGAGAATGAGAGAGATACTTTAAGAGAGGGGGAAAGACAGAGGTTGATACATTGATACTGACAGAGCGATGTATGAGTACTTTGTATGGGTGTTTATTTACATTAATATAGAGACAAAGAGAGAGATAGGAGAACGAGGGAGAGAGGGAATGAGGGAGGAGAGTAGAGAGGGAGGAAAGAAGAAGGAGAAGAGAGAGGGAGGGAGAGGGATGGAAAGAGTGGGAAAGAGAGAGTGAGGGAGGGATAGCGAGAGAGGGGGAGAGAGGGAGAGATAGAGAGTGAAGGGGAAGGAGGTCAGAGATGGAGAGAATAGGAGAGATATGGAGGGAGAGAAAATAGTGGGGGAGAGAGGGAGAGAAAGAGGAAATAAGGAAGTCAGAGAGGAGATGAAGGAGCGACGGAGAGAGGACATGAGGATAAGAGGAAGAGAGGAGATGAGGGAAAGGATCTTAAAAAACGAGAGTTATCTTTTTTACCTTTTTCACTTAATTTGTACCTCACACTTCTTCAACGTAGTTACCACCTTCATTTACTGCTTTATTGAATTGTTTACTATTGTTTTAATTGCTTCTGTCAGTTTGTCACAATACAGCTACAGATTCATATGTAATTTCAAAAATTGAAAGATATATGGAACGATATTTCGTGATTGACGTGTAAAGTGTAGAATTAATTTACGCGATGCGCTCCTTTTGTGGAAAATTACTTCGAAACTCCTCCCTTTGACAGTTTGACAATTGATATTGCTTTAAACACGGAAAAATTAAATATCTTTCATTTATTTGTTTTACTTAATTATTCTTGAATTGTAGGATTTCATTACTGTTGATATTATGAATGTTAATCTACGATAAAGACACTACAGCCAAACGTTTCAGAATGCAAAATTAAGAACAGAATTTACCACGTGCATTATTGTAAAAGTAGTTGCCAAATGGTATATTAGGAAATACCTTATGTTTGTCAAGCTCCAATTTTTATAATCAATTACTATGCATTGAAATCTCTTTAATGTGAAAGACTTTCAGGTAAAAAAATCATATCCTGTTTATTTACAAATTCTTTACGTCTAATACGTATTAGGTTGTTGATTGTGACTCTCTCATTACTTGAATTCCTTACATAAATATATCCTTAATATCCTTAACAACCGGAGCAATTTGGAAATCATCCTTTTTAAGCCGAAATATAAAGGATTTTAATGGACACTCTTACCTTACTGTAAGACTATTGGAAGCTATCCAAATTGTGATCGTCAGTCGCTAGTTCGTGAAGTTTTTATTTAGTCGAATAAAATTTTGTCATGGTCACGGTGACCGCACTAAGGTATTTGTGTGACATTTAGCACTACGTCTTTTGCAACTAACTTTGAGAAAATTATTTCTAACAGTGTTTATCAGATTTGTACTTGTCCTGTTCTTATCACTGAAATCGAAAGGAAATGTAAAGTCATGATCCCGGATGAATATGACGATATACGTTACCATGAGAGTGGCTCCAAAATGCAGATATTGAAATTTTAAAGTATTGACGTTTTTGTAATTTTCATTATTGTTTAAACTTGTATTTAAGTATCACAACACATTTATAATTTATTTTTTAAATGTCATTATTTGAGGCGTTATTGTCTGCGTCATAACTCACCAGATTTTTGTATTATTACATTTTCGACAAGAAATTGTTCTATTTTTTTCAGAGAAGAATTTGCTCATGAAATTGCAAAATGTTGTAACCCACATAATTAATGAAATTGAGATTTTGATCATAATAGATTCATTGTCTAAGAATACACCTTACAATCACATACTCCAAAATAATATTTTCCTGTTTAATTTGATAAAAACAAAATGTACCACAATATTTTGTGATATTCAGGCAAAATATACGCCACTTATTTAATAACAATGCAAAATTATCACATTTTATTCATTGCAATAATAAATAAGAAAATAGCGACATAAAATAAGTTTAAATCCAAATATAACTTGAAACTCTAAAGCTCATCCGATTTCTTAACTCTATTGTAAAACTCATTTATTGTTGCGACATTGTGTAGTTTTATGAACGAATTATGTGTTGTGATTATTCAGTGAATACGAAATAAATAAGAGTTAAATGATGCCAATCTTTGAACAAATGTACTCAAAGATGAGATTTAGCGCAAATGTGATTTATTGCTCTTAAGTTTCTTGACAAAATTTTAACTAATTATCTTTTTACTTTATAACTTTTTTTGAAGCAGAATATTCTTCTTATCTAAAAATGAGCTTCCCCAAATCTACTCCCAAAAAGTATTTTGCAAACTCTACAAATTTGCCTAGATGCTGGTTATGCAACCAGTTCAACGGTCGTGTATCACGGGCCGCCGTGCGCCGCCTGTGCTCTCCCATCAATGGCCCAAAGTTCTTGTGTTTCTGGAATAATCCCAGTGTTCCTGCGAGTGTATTGCGATACCACATCCACGGGTGATGAATAGCACCAATATAGTGGAATTTCTAGGGCATAAATAGAATGATAAGTGGTTTTACTGTCCATGTGGCGTAGTGCTTCTATACACCTGGCGCCTTTCATGCCTCTCTCCAAGTAACGGATGTGGATTTGAATGGGGAAATGTCTTGGTGCCTGCATTGTCGTACAGTGTATACCAAGAAACGTATTAGTTTCCTAACCATCGATGATGAGTACATTGCTGTGTTTTTGAAAACTTTCTTCTTGATAAAGCTTCTTCGGCTGCTCAAATATTTGCTGTATGTATTTTAATCGATTAAAAATCTGGGGGTTGCAGATGACCTTTTATTTTGAAAATTAACTCTGACATTTAACATCTAGGACATTATTCACAATACAAAAATTTCTAGGAATAAGTAAAATTTCGTTTCATATCAGACTATGAATTATACTTCTTATTGAAATATACATCGTATTTAAAAAAGGTATGTGGGAATACTTATTAATTCACTTATACACTAAAATATTTTTGGAATAAATCAGTGAAGATTTTTTAATATAAATCATTTGATATATTTTTTTCAAACTATGTCCCATTAAGTAAAATACGAGTCAGGCACAACTGCTACAGATCTTGAAAGGCCACGAAAAGATTAGACGTGAATTCGAATCATACTGGACAGCTCTGTCTCAGTGATGAGATTGTGTCATTCACCCCTCCCCCCATGACTAATTTCGAATCCTCGTAAATCCTCATGAAATAGGTAGACAGAGAGGTTTCAAAGCAGAGAGGTGTTTTCGAAGTGGCTTCTAGAAACAGTGTTATTCTATAACTATTCCCCACACCATATTTGTTGTCACTATAATTCATTCACTTTCATTTCGTATTTCATGATATTCTATATCATATCTTCGTCTTCTTTTCCTGTATTTGCGCCTCTCTCCGATGACGAGGATGGCAATAATGGAAGGAATAATAGTGGAGCACTGCAATTTGCCAACCATTTCTGCTGTTATCTCTGAACAAAATTTAACAGTGAAGGACTTAGTAGATCCAAATAAATGTTTGAAATAGACCGATATTAATTACAAAACAATAAATAGCAAAGGTGGTGATACGAACGATTCTGCGATTGGTCATCCTTGACTCTTTCTCTGCCGGCCAGTGAGCGCGGTAGGGTGGGGGCAGCGGGTGGTTGAGCACGGGGCCGAGCGAACGATCCGAGGGAACAGGCAGGCAACAAGTGGGCAAACGCAGGCCGGCACTCGGGTCTGGTAGTCGGCGGTAGTCTGTGCACGAGCGGAGATCACGGTGTACGGTTTTCGTCTCGCTTCTAATTGGTGCGAACTTTATCCGTGGCTCAGCTGCAGTTCGGGTGAAATGGGCCTGTTCCTGAAAAGGTCCTTACGAGGGGTAAAGAAGAACGAGCAAAGTAAGGACTCTTTAGCCCAGTGAAAGATGCATCAAGGAAACACTTGTATGTTTCGGGGAGCGGGAAGTGAACTAGAAAGTGAGTAGCTTTTAAGAATTAAAAGCATATTATGTGGGAAAAACTGTTCAAACGTAATGATCAATTCAAATAAAATAACAAGTAAATAACCAATCTTCAACAAACTTGAAAAACCTCTTGCGTCGTTAAAAAATCTTTATTTGTAGTAAAAATTGTTGCTTTGCTTTTTTTGTTCGCAAATAACATTTTAATCTACTTAAATCTAAATATTAGTTGTAAGTAATTAGACACATGGTAAAAATACAAATGCTTAATTTCTAAATGGTTATGCAACAGATGTTCTACTAATGCTACGCAGATAAGTATATCGCTTTTTTTGCTGATACGGTATTCCTTGTTATTGCCTTCGATACGGAGATGAAGATACACTGCATAACTTTCCTGAGTCGAGACGATCGTGGTACGAGGGAAATATTGAAACAGTTCACTGGTGCTACATGTTCTCTTATGGGGGGAATTGTGAAAGGAAATTTATGATAGGGAATTATATGGAAGGAAATATGAAAAGAGAAACCGAGTCAAGTAGAAAACTAGTTAATGAGTAAATAAGTCAGTCCGAAGCATTAAAATTACGTAAAAAATCACGTTGGTACGACGGGCGTTAACTGGTTCTAATGACCATTAGAGCCATTATCACACAGGTATTAGGTGCATAAATAACTATTTGCTGAACGCAAGCTAGAAAATGATATCGGTGATGCTTTGGAGGAAGTAAGAATGAGAAAACCTGCCGGCAGCGGCAGAAGGAGGGCGCAAAGAGGAAGGGGCGGAGGGCGAGGGTGAGGGCGAGGGCGGATGGCTGGAAGCGAAGGGCCGGTGGTCGGTTGGGTGGGGGGCTGCAGGCCGTGGGCGCGCAGGTGGAGGCGGAGGCCGGTGGGCGTGGGCGGGGGCGTGGGCGGGGGCGGCGCATGAGCGCCTGCACGAAGCTTGCCATTGGCCGGCGCTTTCCCGGCCCCCGTGGAGGGAGGCAGGGCGCCACCGTTCGAGTCCCGATATAAGCGCGCCGCCGGCCGCCGCCGCCACTGAGTCTCGCCGTCGCCGCCGCCGCCGTCGCCGCCACCCCCGTCGTCGCAGCAGCCCCCGCAGCCGCCGCCGCCGCCCCGCCAGGCCCGCTCGTGTCCACTTGCTCCTCTCTCGTTCTCTCGGTGAGTGGCGCTCCTGCGCCTTCGGGACAAGTCGCGGCGGCCCTGCTTGTGGCTCGTTTCTGCACGATTCGGAGATGCATTCCTTCAAAGCTTTATTTTTTTCGTTTGTTGAAAAGAACGCTCACGAATTTAAAAAAAATTACATACGTGTTTTTTCCATACGATTTTTTTACTTTATCCAATCCAACTCGTTCAATTTTTTTTGATTGTCTAAATTGTCTGAAGGACTGCTCGCATATACAAAGATTTTTTTTCAAATAACTGCTAACATTTTCTAGTTTATCCAATATATCTATGTAAGCTATCATTTATTTTGTTACTCCTGACAATAAAAACTAGGTTTTTATTCTCTAGTGAAATGAAACAGTAATTCTCCACTGTAAATTTTATTTCACTGCTAATATAATTTACGCGTATTGAAATGCGTCAATTTGTATACATCACCTTGCTAACAATTTAATTAAAATAATAAAATGATCGTCGGTTCTTACGATAATATATAGTTATTTCAGCTTTTCTTCTTTGTCGATGTGGTAAATGATAAGCTATTGTATGGAACTAGAGAGTAAATGATGAAATGCTGCTGCTCTTCGACTTGGGGTTGAATTTCTTATTTATCGCGGAAGTTGTGTGTTATTGTGTTGCACATTAATTGCAAATCTTCTCTGGGAGGGTTTTTACAAATCAAATCAAATTAAAAGAAGTATGCTGAAGTGAATAATCGTTATTCACGCAGAAAGAAGCAAAGCCAATTAATGTCTAATAATTAAAAATTATAGTTATTACTGTTACTATTATGGAAAATTTGTAAGTACCTCATTTGCGATAAACTAAAATATAATTATTCGGGAGAGAATGTTATTATGTTGTTTTCTTGTTGATCTGTTATTTCCATATATTAGTTCTTTCGATAATTTTCATTATAACTCATTCTATTCTCAAAACAATTCTCTTTTTTATTTCGAATGTTTGGGTGCGACTGACACACGCAATAATATCTTGAAATTTTTGGTCTGGTTAAAATTGTCTACGATGAAGGCGATGTTGGACATTGTAAATTAAACCTTTTTTGCCGCAGTCCTCATAACTTTTCTAAATAATTTAATTCGTGTTAAGACACCTTGGATGGTCGACTGATATTGAAATAATATATTGACAATACACTTCACGGTGTATGATACATCCCTTGTACTTTTATAGCTCAATTATTCCCTCAATATAGTATTCGTCAGTTAAGTTTCGTTTTTAGAATTTAAATTTGATTCATGTTAAATTTCTTCGCGTTAGTTTATGCTAGTAATCTTGAATGATGAATAATTCATATCAGCTTAATTTTTTATTTAACTACGCGTTTGGCTGAAGTCTTTCGGGGATTTTAAGTTAAAAAAATATTAAGTTGTTGGGATATCCTCAGGCGAATGTGGCATGTAAGTAGTACCCCTCATTTGTAAATTCAATTTTCAGAATTTGCAAGCGTGCGTCAGATTGTCAGATTATTAAAAACATTGGATTTTAACAATCGAGAATCTTTAGTTTCAAATTTTTCGTGTTTCTTTCAGCCAAAACAACTGAATTTGTGATTTATTTTATTTATTCCCCAGATAACGTATTCCTTTAAAGAAGAAAGTATTGAGGAAATTACTTACGTAAAACAAGCTAAATTTATCCCATTAATATATTTCCTGGTTAAGAGAAAAAAATATTTATTCTACAGGATCTTCTTTATGTTCTCAAACTTTCCGAGAACACATACATTCGATTTTAAAATTTCCAACACTGTTACGACAATAGATTTGTTTTCCCCTCTATTTTGTGGATACAATAAATAATGAAATATGCTTTGGAGTATCCTATGAAATTTCCTTGCCTTCTCGCGGAAGCCTAGACTGCGGGCAGTTGAAAATCTGCTGTAAGGTTGTTGGAATCGGTTCTACGGGGTGGAGAAATTTAGAACTATGAAAGAAAAGAACATTATATTGCATATTTTTGTAATGAAGTTGTCACATATATATTCTGTATATGTTAATTACAACTCTAAAGGACCAAAATATGTAATTCCAGCAAATGAGAAATTTATATTAAAGGCAAATAGCAGGTAGCGGGGAGATGGTGTCGGGTGCGCGGGTGGCATCGGCATCACAGCTTTCGTGGCCACGTCACCCGCACAGCGGAGAGCATTCGCATAATTCGCAAACCTATGACTGGTTTGCTCTTCGTTCTTTCCCACGTGCCTCTAAATTATCATTATTGAAGAACATAATTAAAAACACGTTAATGCTGTTTTTTTAAAGTAAAATGTTTAAGAAACTTCGACATTCAACCCTTTATTTTTGACGAAATATTACAAGAGAGTATTTCATTTGGCCATTTCTGAATAAATAATGGTGCATTGTTAATTAAACTGTAGTAGTGGTACTTGACTGCAATTATGAAAATGGATGCTTGAAATAAATGAGTTTTAACACTAATTTAAAATTTGAGGAATTTCGAAAAAGATACAGATTTAATTAAATTTTATTTCTTAGATTAGCTATGCCGCAAATTGTCATCATTTCTGGATCCTTGAAAGATACTACTTCAGCCACAGTTATTACTTTTTGCTTCCTCAATCAATGAACATGTTATATTAAGTTGGTACTTTTGCAATGGACGCTCATAATAGTGAGCTTTATATGTAGTCCGATAATTGCGCGAAAAATTGTCTTAATCTGTATGACTAATTCTCATAAAGTAATGTCTCTATTATGCTACGTGTCTCCAATTTCGCAAAGAAATGTGTTGCAACCAGCAGTATGAGAACTTTCAACGTTTGGTATGCAATTTACGTACTTCAATATATTTTAATGTAAATAAACTACCATAAAATAAAAAGTAAATTATTTGCTTATTGTTCAGCTTGCAACTTTTTACGACAATAAACTTGTTGAACACATAATTAGTTCTTGAAGAACTTTGTTTTCTTTGTGGTTTGGAATGACGTCTCTGATGAGATTTCTGCGTGGCAGAGATAGAGGTATCTAGTCCATTAACGCACGTCAACTGGCATGTGGAACACCCCATTATTTGCCCAGAATGTGTATGTAGGGTAATAGAATTTTAATTAGTTATTATTATTGGTACATGTATTATGCGGCGAGTAGTAACTGATTCCAGTTTATTAACACACGAGATCTCATTATATTCACTGAATTTGAGTTGTGTATTGAATTTCAGGTTTCTTTGTGACGATCGTTTGTTGAAGAGCGCTATTTAAAAAAGTGTCTTTTATCAAGCGTACGACGTATTAACATTTTCTGTTCCGAGCTGAATAGCGTTGCCTTTTACTCGTATTTGGTGCTGATTATTCTGTTTATTAGCTTCAGCGATGCAGTGCTGTGGAAGATGCGCTGCTGAGTCGTTGACATCAATTCATTGTTATTAATTTAATTTCATTGAGGCAAACACATAAATAATTATCGTTTATATCAACACACTTTGATGTACAAAATGAAATATTAATAATTGGATTCTTTCATCAATTCATAATAATCGAAAGCTTTATATGCAAGAGTGTTT
>JAHLJT010000631.1:206771992-206805694 GCA_031308135.1 Acheta domesticus | reverse complement strand
GGTGACAATATGAGCATTGGATATTCAATGGATATTAAAATGATAAATTGCGTATGAAATGATTGTTTCATTTCATTTTTACTTTCCCGTATACGTACGTATATACGGAGTAATATACGAAGTATAGGAAAAGTTATGTAATGCTCCGCGAAAAAAATTGCGAATTTTCGGCAGAAAAAATTCATTTCCGGGTGAAAACGAAAAAGTGGATAAATTCAGTGGCTAAATTAAGAAAAAAAATCCCTAATACATGGTGTAGCCAGAAAACCTGTTTTGTAGGTCCTTGATACCGAAACACCTATTGAAAGCAAAACGTCCGACCGTCTCTCCATCTGTCCGTCCGTCCGGTGTATGTGAACAACATTAGCGCCTAAACAATGCGTACGATTTTTTCCAAATCGAAGAACCCCCATCTATCTGGCCTGAGTCGATGCTCTGCGATTTTGGGGGGGTACTTTCCATGAAGCCCCTCGGACATTTTCAAAATTTTCTCAAAAACGGCTCCAAATGGTTTCTTTAAATTTCTTGTAAGAAAAGAGTAAAATACACTTATTAAGGTGGATACGTCCGATTTTAACGGTTAAGTCTGAGCTTTCGAAAATTGCAAAAGTTTGAGTTTTTTTCGGCCTCTTTCTACAACTACAAAATTAAAGATACGGATTTTCCTTCAAATAAAATGTATACTCCAGAGTGAGTTCTTTCATTATAGTCATGTATATTTTTTTAAATTTTAGTGGTTTTCGCGAATATGGCGTGCTGAAAGTATGGAAACAAGTGCAATTTTAAAAAATTACAAAAACAAGATTTTCTTGAAAATGGCTCCAATTTCTTTCTCTAAACCTTCCGGAAGGATAGTGCTAAATGTAGTCAATGATATGACATAAACCCCATATTCTCTATTCTTTTTTTTTCAAAAACTACAAAAATGTTTTTTTTACTTGTCTCTCACGACGGTAATATTTACATTCGTGGCGACTGTTCATATTATTATATTTACGAGTACATGTGCTTTCAATAATGTCAAGTAAAGTTTCTTGAGAACTCAACAGTTTTCTGTGAAAATTAGCTCAAACTTTCACTTTTCAGAAACGCTCAAACGCCATTTTCTCATAAATGGCTCCAAATCTGTTCTTCCAATTTTTCGAACGGATAGTGCTAATTGCACTCTTCAATGCAACCTAAAGTTCAATTTGGAGTATTTTTGCTTTTCCAAAAATTATACAAATATAATTTTTCTGAAAGATTTCTTAAATCTTTAACATGCACATTATCAGCAAATGTAAACATTATTATATTTGTGAATGTAAGTGCTTCAAATGACTTCAAATGAAGTTTTTCGAAAACTCAAAAAAATTCTGTGAAAAAGAGCTTCAAATTTCGCATTTACAGTAGCGCTTAAACGCCGTTTTCTTGAAATAAAATGCGGGGCGACGATAGATGGCAGCTGGCACGAGTATATGGGAATTCCGAGTAGCTAGCCCAGGCCCAAGTAAATAGAAAACTAATTCGGGAAAGTCTTTTCCATTCTGTTGCACCAATAGTTAATATTACTATTTTTACTTTCTGAAAGTTTTTTTGATATTATTTAATATACAGGCATAATGCACTAGCCATTAAAGAATTTGAAGAATAGTCCCTGAAAGTTACCTTCCTTCAACTCAGAAAAATTGAATTTACTTTTATTTACAGTCATCAGAGTGCAAATCTTTTGCATACTTAATTTTTAATTCATAGGTATTTTTATGGCAAAAAAACAAATGTTTCTTGTGCTCTATGCAATTCCAGAGTTTCATTTTGCTCGGATAAAAATGCCTTATTTAATATAGCCAGGAGACGTACCAATAGTCAATGCACTGTGTCACCAAGTCCAAGTACAATATTCGATAGGCAGGCGGTAGCGTGTGCACAATTATAAACTTTCCGGAGCACACTCACAAAACAGTCTCTCTGGTTAGGCGCCTATGGTTCCTTACATGCGGGCGAATAGCAGAGACTCGCCTCTGGCTCCCGTTCAGGCTGCTCCACAAGCCCTCGCGAGCCCTAACACCGCGCGCTGCTTTATAACGTGGCGCGTCAAGTTCTATCTTCATGGTGGATATATGACGGTTTTTCTCGCGTCATTCTCGGTCGTGCCGATAGATGTCGCATGATCGCGGACTGCTTGATACGGTCGCGATTATGCGACATCTAGCGGCATGACCGAGAAAACCGCGAAAAGCCGTGACATATTCCACGGCACACATTCCATGGCCTTGATGCGCCATTTCATAAAAACCGAAGTATAATCCTTAAACTCTACCCACTGTAACTGTGCGCTAAACCTGTCAGGTTGGTGAGCCACCTCATTTTCTTTTTACAGGCGTGGAGTGGGAGAAAGGGTTACCAAATTATTTTCAATTATACACATTTATTTAGATACGTTTGAGACATTTTGAACATAATTGATAATTTCTTTCACTTTTGACAAGAATGTTGTGCAATTTTTACTTTTCTTCTGATATTCCACGCAACTGTGCCTATGAAAAATTGCATTAACATTTTGTTTTCCTGTCCATTTTTGAACATATGTAGAAGCGCTCTTGCCATTCTTTTTAACCTTGGAGGTGTGAACTGAAAGTAAACCCTTTTTACTTTCTTGTCCTTACTTCGTAAGAAGAAAAAGTAATTTAATCTGGCTCCGCAAAACGGCTTATTTTAGACAGAAAAACGCTTATTGCATTAGTTCAAAAAGTAGATAAATCTGATTCCTGTGTGTAGCAAATTACTTACTCGAAAGTGCTGTCACAATACGTGTTTTGTGCGTCTTTGACATCGAAATATCGATTGACAAACAAACATGTACATGCGTCTATCTTGTCTCAGTCTGTGATCATCTCATCATACCGAAATTCTTCACAGTATCGTCAGCCTCTAGAACAAGCTGTCCGATCATTTTTATATTTCTCGAATAAATGTGGCAAGAGATTCACGTATATCCGAAAAAAAACAGAATGTACCGTGCCGCTTCCCAGGTAGTGGCACTGTTGACCGCTCAGCCTGAGCCGGCTTGGAGCGACACATTCCTCGTAAGTTTATAAGCCCTTCTTTCAAATGGCAAAGAACGCCGACAGTTTGCACCGCGCGGCGCAGCAAGGGAAGCGAGAGGTACCGATCTTGACGCGAAGGGGCGCGACGAAGGGAGTTGAGTGGGGAAATGTACGGGTAGCACACAGCTCGAACCTCGCAACGCTGCCCTCGTTCTCATCAGGGCCTTGCAACTTTCCATCAAAACCGGAGACAAAGCTTTTTTTTTAATTTATTTCATATAGGATTATTATACAAAGTTCAGTTTTTACAACTCTCCATTTGCTTTGTTGATTTACATCTAATACTATAAACTAATCTATTGAACACTACAATTGACGAGGGGACTCACCGAGCACCTCTAAGAAGCATTAATACTAGCAAAAATGTTTAGAAATGAGTGGATAGGATATCTATTTTTAATTCTTGTTGGGGTTTCATTATATTTACCAATGCTGATGTGTCTATCTTGGTTGATGAGGGTTAGGTTGGAATAGAAGTTATTGGCAAGGAATGCTATGTTGTGTGTGATGGATTAAGGTTAAATTTGTGGTGTAATTTCTTATTGGAAATAAACCCTGGGGCTTGAGTAATGGTTCTTAGGAATTTATTTTGAATTATCTATATTTTGTTGACGTTACATTTGGCTGCATTTGCCCAAATTGGACAAGCGTACAGAAGAAGAGGTCTTATGATGGATTTATACAAGATGATGCTATTACTTAGAGTTCACTGTGAATTAAGAGCGGTTTTAACTGTATTAATTTAACTTTGGCTTACTGAACTTTGGTGTCTATATGTATTGTCCAATTCAGTGTGGTGTCCATATGGAGGCCAAGGTATTTAACGGCACTGTTATGGGGAGTCCAAGGGATTAAGTTGTTCATTTTAAACGGCGTAGGGAAGGAATATGGTCTGAAAGTGAAGACTTAAGCGTAGATTTCGAGGGATTGATTTTGATTTTCCATTTTGTAGCCCAGGTTTCTATTTCATTTAAATGGGATTGAATTTCGTTGGCTATGTAATTAATTGAGGAGTGGGACATGTAGATTACCGTATCGTCTGCAAACTGGGCTATGTGAGTGAATCTTGATGTAGGCATATCTCCTGTATATAAGTTGTAGAGCAATGGAGAGAGAGGTGATCCTTGTGGTAGTCCTGCTGCAATCGGTCGGGGATTAGAATTTTGATTTTCTATTGCAACTGAGAAAGTTCTATTGGTTAGGAAGCTTTTAATTATTTTGAAGAGGTACGTAGGGGTGCCTATTGATAAAAGTTTATAGTTTAGTCTTTCATGCCATACCTTGTCAAAAGATTTAGCGATGTCCATGAAAACTGCTATTGAAAATTGTTTTTTGTTGTTGTTTTTTGGAAGGAGGAGTGGAAATGTTCAGATATCGCAAAAGTTGATGTGCGGAGACAAAGCTTGAGGGTGTACTATAGGAGGCGTTAGTGTCGCCGGGTACAGCTGCAGATTAAGCTCGCCATCTTCCGCACAAATTGGCCAATTTGGAAGAAATACGAAATGTGTCTTCTAAAAGTTAAATTATCCATAATATATACATATAAGAAACCGCTTAAGAAAGCGCGAACATCGACGCTATCTTTCGTAACATTACGCGCCGGCTTGCGTCTCGCGAACCTACGCAGCAGCCACGCACTTGTGAAGTGTCGTTGGCAGCCGTTCGTATTTTAGTCCCAGTAAGAAGGCGCTGCAGGAAAGCGCGCCACTGTAATGGTATATGGGAGTTAAAAGGCCCTGGTTTTCATTTCCTTGGCCAGGGTTACGTGGAACACTTCACGGAAATACTGCAGTTATTCGTTAAGAAAGCCAGCAGAGTTTGGAATTGGAGTCATATCTGCTAAAGAAGCGTCTAGAAAAGCTCACAGAGGTAATTATTTAATTATTTGTAAAATAGTTTACGAGGACATAAGAGAAGACCTATTCTTGTAATTTCTATAAAGTTAATAGGCATTATTGGGATACAGCTTTTGTATTTAGAGTTCGGGGAATCATTACTGGTTCGGACCACGATCTGAATAAAATTCTGGTGCGATTTTGATGTTTCCTGTGGACAACGACGGCGAATTTCCTGGCCACATGGTCGGAGGATTTTATCGGCAATTCTTAGGCGTTCTGCAGTACGGAGGAGCTACAACGCGGGATCCCGTTACTCCGCGTCCTTCAGAGGTGATTCGAGGAAACAGACGACCCTTCCAGAGCAAGATCGTTGCTTCCATTTTTATAACCAGTGACGAAACTAGAACAAAACAATTGCGTGAAAACTAGGTTAATATTCGAAATAAATACGTTTAGTTCGTCAATTTTAATTACGTAAAGAACTCTTAGAAAACGCAGCTACTTATTGCGTAATATAATCTCCCTGGTTGCCATTGCGGTTGCATGAAACATTTAAGTAAATGAAAAATAGACTTAAAATCAAGAAGTATAGATTTTTTCAGTAAAAGAGAAAATTGAATGATTTTAGTGTATTTGTAACTTTGAATTCCTTGATGTTCTAATAGAATTTTGAATGTGAGTAAAGACAAAGTATTGTAATTAAAGTTAACTTGGTTGTGAATCAGTCAGGTATGTGTTAAAGAATTTTGGCAGTGTTTAAAGGTACCAAAATTATCAATTTTATGAGTTGTGTTTAGTTAACTGAAATTGTCGAAAGATAAAATTACCACAGAGGTGCTTGATTTGGTTACTGAAAGAGAGAGTGTTAATTTTGGGGGGATTTTATTGCATATTTTGTGTGTGTGTGTGTGTATTTTTATGGATTACGAAATTTCATGTTTTTTGGGTTCGCTGTATTTGTGTTTAACGTTTTGGCGAATATAAGTAATTTGTTAAGGAATGTCTTCTTGTGTTAAGGAATGTTTTTTGTTCATTTTCCAAAATTCTAGTACATCTCATCAGACCCCGAGATCCAGGTAGTGAAAATCTTATGTGTAGGCTATAGAGTGGCCAAAGGGGGCAGGGACATTACGAGTTATCCGCCTAAGCTCTTTTTTCTCAATCTATTTTTTTATACAATAATCCGCACTCATATCAGGGGAGTGAAGGTGGTTGATGCGCCACACCCTAGGGCCCAGCCGGGGTGTTTGGTTTTTGAATAAAAAAGTTGGGGTTGCAGTACGCCACCCCAACAGCTCCGGCCACAAAAAGCTTTAAATTTCATAATTTCTTGTTCACTTCACAATAAACAACCACACTGACAATGACAAATAACAAAGGCTCGGCTTAATGTTGCTAACCACTCCAGAGAAAAAAACAATGAAAATCTTATGGACAAGGACTCCGGATAGGGTTTAAGGGTTTAATTCTTCCATAACAACCTCAATAGTAATCGTATAGCACGAGTGTGGCCGAGTGGCCATACGTTATGATTGGACACCATTTCGGTTCACCATTCTTGGCAAGTGAAGTGACACTGGACGCAACTTGGTCTTCTGGTGGGTAATTTTTTCCTGTTCCTCCAGAACATTCTAAGAGAATTACCGAAAAAACATGTTTTTGGGGATTTTAAGCACCTAGGAATTGTCTCTGGGGGCAATAGATTAAGCAAGAGATTTTAAGAATAAGAGGGAATCAGTAACTCCTTCAATTTTTCTCGCCAAGTGAAATCGATTGACACCATTTTCAGCCTGATTATTCTAAAACATACCGAAATATTTCTAGAAAAAAGTGTTTTGAAGGTTTCCATGGATTCTACAATGGTGAATCGCACGTGAATCACTATTATATCTGTCAGGAATATCATGAAAAAATTTGACTTGATGAATCAGATTGAAGATAATTAAAACTAAATTTGTGAAACACAGTTTTAAAAGAATTATTCTATCAATATTTTTTCAAGTAATGTATGCCCGAGGATGGATGTGCTAGAATGCTGAATTATTTTTAAATTTTCTTTATATTGTGAATTTACGTAGCACCAATAACGATCTTAAACACAAAAATATCCAACGGAGACGCCGTGGTGTGTTATTACTAAGTAATAAGATTTGCTTTGACAATAAAATACCATTCTGGCTTGGAGAGTAAACCAAGAAAATTATCGCTTTGCAAATTAACACCGAAAATAACATCGGTGACAACGACACAAATTTTCCTCCTTGCCCGGCACCTTCTTGCGGCTTATCTCTTAATTACGAGTGCACTGAATGAGCTGTGATCGAGTTCCACCTCCATTAAAACTGGAAACGCTACCAAGTATCTACTTTCCATATTAATACGCCTGTACCTCCTGGCGAGTCGCGCAACTGGGTGGGCGCCGGTCGGACAGCTTGTGGAACACGGCTGAGCCAATAATCGCAAGTTGATCCGTCATACACTTCGAATATTTCACTGCGTACCAATAACTGTCGGATTCGGGGCGTGCCAATCCATCACGCGGCCTGCGGGCGCGCGCCCGTCGCTGACGGCAGCGCGCCTGGCGGCGTGTGCGCGCGGCTGTAATTCACGCGCCTCGGGCACTTATTGCCCCGTATGCCTGCCCTCTGTGACGAACGTCTATCGGATAAACAACTTTCCACGACCGTTTTCCCACCAAGATGGCCGTTGCGTTTGCATTTCGAGTGCTGTTGAGTTTTCACTTCATTAGTCACGTGGGGGAGGGGGTCAGAGTGGACGATCGGTGATTACGTCGAACATCGGAAGAGACTCCCTAAGCCTAGCCACTAACAGTCACCTTGTTGACTATAAAGTCGACCGGTTTACTAGTAGGAGTTGGGTCTGTCTGCAAAACGTCAAAAAATAGGACTAAGTAAAGGGATTGGCGCACTAGTAGATTGTAGGGTGATTGTATTCGTACTGATAATTGCACAAATGTAGCTAAAATACAAAATGAAATTCCCAAATATTAGCTGGATTTCTAATATCGGGAAGTTAGATTTTCACAACTCAACATTTTTTACGTGATATTTATTAAATCCAGTGAAAAAGACGAATATCAATTATTGCAATTCAAATGCAATGCATTTCACCCGTGGTAGAGTACTGGCTAAACCAAATTATATAATATTGTTCCCCTAAAAAGGTGTGTTTTAGTGTAAGAATACATCTAGATTCATAACACTCATCATACTTCTCTTCGTGTTACAATGCATTAACTAATTAAGCCACAACTTCGCACCTTCGCTTTCCCACACTGATGTGGCCAAAATAATTCCGCCAAAATTAAAAATGAAATGATATTTCTATAAAATAGTCTTCGTTTCTTCAACTGTAGTTCGAGAGGAAGATAATAGTCATATCGTTCGTATTTAGATGATGCCAAATGGGTGCGTGTAGTTGAAAGTGTTCCAAGATGGGTGCGTCTGATTGATTGTTTTCTTTCCGTGGCAACTCATGGCTTTGTTATCATAAGAAGTCAGAGAAAAATTGAAGATTTCGGTATCACAACAATTCAATCCGAAACGCTACCTTTAAACAAACGCGTCCACAGTAGTCATTGTTAATAAATATCAGGCAAATGCGGCGTACTGTGCAAACAGCTAGATGAGGCCAGCCCCGGGCTTTGTGACGGCTTTCTTCGCGGAACTAATGGAATCATAGGTTGTGACGTACAATGCGAGTCACTCGCGTGACTGATAGGCGATCATAGGCACGACCCAGCCCGCGGCCTCGCGCACTCAGAATCTTCGTGGAAGCATTCGCGAAATGTCTCATTCACGTGAAATTATTTCATTAAATAATAATCTTACGGGGGAAAATTAATGAAGAATACAAAATTCGCAATGAAAGTTCGGTAGAGTGTAGCGAAGAATTGACCTTTCTTCCCTTCCATGAAAAGCACCCCCGCAGCATTGCAGTATCTGTAATGAAGCTATCTATAATTTGAAGAATGGAATTTTCTCCGGATTTAACCTGATTAAAGTATTTCGTAGAAATTTTCGAACTCTCTCGAAAAGGGTGTTTCGCCATCATTTCCATCAGCTACCATTTATTATTCTTAACAATACATAAAACAATCTCTAGTTAGTTCGCACGACTTGTACCCGATCTTATACTGAACAGCTACTACGCAGATATTTCATTTTTTTAAGTACATAAAATTAATGTAATACATTTCATGAAATTGTACAAACCAATGCAGAGTTTCTCAAATCAAGTATCATTTCTGAGGAACAACCCGAAGATGATTTTTCAGAAGTAGAGACTGAAATTGGCGAGGGAAACATTTCCTAATAACAGAATTTAATTGCCCTTGAAGAATGCAAATATATTTATTGTATTAGTCCTGAATTTCGTATATATGAAAATCATATAATACATGTACTCATATTTCATGTGTTTTTCTCAGAAAAAAATATATCAGACAGACCTTGTTTTGCCTCCCTTGGCCAGTTGTAGGCACTATTACTTACGCAACTGCGGCTCTGACGCACCTATTATGAAACAAAACCGATTTGCGCGTGGAGAGTACGGAGAGAACAGCAGCGCTTCTCACAACAAAACAACTCTCAAGCAGTTTCGGTCCCAAAACAGTTGCTATGCTTCATGCCAGAGTGTTCTACATCATGTGATGATTTGATGTCACAGAATTCATTATCGAATCAAAAGTTGGAAAAGAAAGTGTGTAAATTCACCAATCGAAAGGTAAAATGTTCGTTATAATTTTCTTAATCCATTCAAAATAACATTAAAAATTGAAAAGTTAAGAAAAAATGTATCAAAATTACATCTAAAATACACTTCAGAACCTTTTGTCTTTTCAAAGTTGCAATTCCACGGTCCCTTCTGAAATGTAAAATTCAATAGGATTTTTCGCACAACTTCAACTGCGTAATAAACCAACAACGAACAAACATATGTTGCAAGAAACTGATGTTAAACAAAGTCCATAAATGAAATACTATCAAATCAAAAGAAATAGACTATGCATCTAACATACAACATGCATCAGAAGCGGCTGGATCTCAGAATTTGATCCACTTGCAGTTTGATTGATTAATGGATTGATGTTTCCGGGAGCGTCCACTGCTATGATCATTAATCCCACAAGTGTAGTGCAAGTTATCTACCAGGAGGTGGCAGTGTTTTTCCCCCATTAGACCGTCGGATCCAGAGTCGACCTAGTCGTCGGCTTGCGGGTTTCCCCATTCAAGAATCTCCTCCGGAGAGGCATTGCCACAGGCGGGATAAGCTCCAAGCTCACTACATATGTGGAAGTGTGAGCATGTAAGTGTAAAGGTGTGTGTACATGTCCGATATTGTTAAGGTACTGCACCAGGAAACGATCGGAAGCCACGGAAAACAATCAGAGCAGGCCGTCGCTACAATTATTCTCGGGAATGCAGTTGAATTCGATTTAGCTACGTGTCGAATCGTACCTTCCCAGTCAGCGTCGCTGCAGATACATCGGTAATGCTGCATCTGAGCCAACTCAGCAGATCCACTGTTCGTTTGTTTCATTGATTCGTGTTTCCAGGCGCGTCAACTGCTAAGGTCATTAGGCCCGTAAGTGAAATGCATGTTGATTTATCGCCGAATGTAGCGAAGACCTTCTCCTGCTGGACGATTAATCCGGCGCCGTCCTACACGTGTGGGGATGTCTCCCTAGCCAGGTATCTCCCATCAGAAGGACACCGCCGGAACAAACTCTTAGCTCCTGATTGGTCTCCCGGCATGTGTGAGCAGTGCATGTGTATGTAAGTAAAGGGGGAGGATAGGACCAGGAAGAGGAAAAGAACGATCGCGCGCTGCCCCTGACCCGTTTGATAGCATACTGCATTGATATTCGCCTGGTGTTGATTGTGAAAACCTCAGAACTCTACCGATCAGAGCAGCCGACCGCTAGAACTCTCCTCGAGACAGCGGCTGAATTCGACCTGGTCCTCTGGCCCCACCCACATCGGATTAATATTCCGCCCCACTCATCGCCATCACGGCTCAGCACGCCATGTGCATCCCCGCGTCCCTGCCCCCTCCAACAGATTCATTAAGCTGGCCTGCCCACCACAGCACAATCAAATCAATGTGGTACCAGCATTTTTAACTATTTTGTCACCAATTTATTACCGCTAAACCAATTTTTTACCTCTCATCTTCACCCAAAACATGGTGGTAAGGATAAAAAATTAGCTTGCTAGCCCTCCAACCGTTTTTCTTCTACGGCGAAGGCGAGTGGTAAAAAAATTGGTTTTATGGTAATAAATTAGCAATAAAAGAGTTAAAAATTCTGGTACTATACATTGATTTTTTTAAAGTGGCCGACGACATATATCACTTCCTGCCTTGTAAAATGGATCTTTTTACCGGTGGTAACGATTTCTGAGGCCACGAGCCCCGTTGAGAAGGACGTTCGCCAATTAATGAAAAATATTCATTTTGTCAGGCAGGAGGTGTCAATGACCTAATGTCATCGCCACTTCAAAAAAGTCGAAGTATAGTTTCGGCTACGGTGGGCGAACCGGCTCCAGCGCCCCCTGCACTCCTGGGCCGCGCGCGGTGAGGGGCGTGGCGAGGCGGGACGGGGGAGGCCGAGCGCGCGGGGCCGCTGCGCGCTTGTTTGGTCGCCAGGGCGGCTGTTGACGGCAGCGGGCGATCGCCGTGCCACACGCGGGCAGCGACGCGCAGCAACCCAGCGCCGGCGCCGCCGCCGCCGCCGCCTGCTGCGCCCGCCATGCGGCGCCCGAGACGGCGGCCGCCGTAGCCGCAGCGCCCAGCGCCGACCCCGGGGCGCCATGGGCCCCCACGACCTGCTGGCGCTGCTGCACGCGCACGAAATGCTCTTCAACCTGCTGCTGCTCTTCCTCTTCTGCCTGGCCGTCTACGTCTTCGATTACCCCGAAGGAGACAATTTTAAAGTCGGTAGGTGCAGTTTGCCGTTGGTCAACGTATTATGCGCCCGTTTTCTTGAGCTCCGGAATACATACCCCCATTTCTTTGCCAACATTACTTGAATTAAGAATAAATGATAGTAACGAGTGTTGCAGAGAAAATCTGATAAACGTAAATGTTCGCTCCCGCGTATTAGAAAGTATTTTACGTCGAAAAACTAACTACAAATTTGATATAAAATTCCTTTTGTCAAAATAACTCAACTCCCCACACCTCTCGCAACTGGCGAAGCTAGGGTTAAAGAACGTGCGGGGATAATACCTTGTTGTGCCTAACCTTGGATAATACCTTGTTGTGTTAACATGGTTAGCAAATGGAGCAACGTGAGCAAACACATTCATGACAACATAAACACCAACAAACTCTACATTCGCATGGATTTCCAAGAAACAATAAAAATGTCCAAAACAATAATGCAGAGTACTATTCAGCACGCTTTTAGAGTTGATTTAGTATTTAAGATTTTGTTTTAAGGTATGCTGCAAAAGCATTCACTCTTACATGAATTACAGTGATTAAGTATTGACACACGTTAACAACAGCTATTTTTTACGTTTCCAAGTCTATAAAAAGAAAGTTTATCATTCATTACTTTCATAAAGCCATTAAGGTATTTGGAATTTCCAGGAAGTTCAAATATCAACGAGTAATTTTTAAAATTTTATTCTAAATTGTATTTTGAAGACAAAGTTCAAATTATTTCCGAGCACTAATGCTAAAATATAGTACTAGGACCTTTAATGAAACTCAAATCATTATGTAAATCATTGGCAAATCTTACCTTTTGTGGATATATGCGAGAGGTAAATTAACTATTGTTGGGGTAATTTTTCCAGAATCATTGGAAAATGATTCAGTTACTTGACTGTTAAATGATCCAGACGAGTACCACATGTAAGTGGGAGAAAACTGCCTTTACTATAGCTACACGTATATTGTCACAAAAGCACAACTGAACAACGTAATTTACCAAATTTCTACCGGAATATGACTATGTGGTAAAATAGATACTAGCATTTTGAGGTGAAGCCCGGTTTGGAGAGTGTGGGTTGTAAAATAAGCAGGAATCATTTCCTTGTAATGTAGGCAACCGTTCCGACAGCTACGCAGAGCCCATAGGTCACAAAACTGAATATTTATTGCAAAGTATCGAAATATATAAAACTCTAAACGCCTAAACTATAGTTACAATTTAAATGTCCTCAACTCCCCTTGAGAATGTTGATGACTCATTTGAAAGATTGGGGAGCGGATCACTCTTTGAACTGGATCCCCATCAGCAGAGAGCAGGAGCACTCTTACTTTGGTATCAATCCTCAAGCCCGTAGACCATTATAAAGGTGATTAAGAACGCATTAGAATTACTGTGAATTGAAATTTCTTCATAGACACTTTTTCCTAAATATAGATATGTTATGGGTCGCATTTCAGTTAATTTTTTATTACTTTCCTAACTTTATCTTATGGTAGGCAATCATGAGCTCTTTGCTCCCAAGATGGGCCTTACAGAGTTGAGAGTATATTACTAAGGCTCGTCCATCTACTTCAGCCCATTTACGATCTCTAGTTTGTAACATCAAAATGATTGTATTTGACTGTTTTATAACCTCTTCATACGCATTATCAAGTAAACACACGTACTTCTCCAGAGACAAAAGAAACGTTTTCATCTGAACAATATATCATTGTATTTTTTAATATCTCTATACAATTTGTATGGTATAACGGTTAACACAATCGTATACGAGGGCTTTTATGTCATGTCAGAGTTGCGAGAACGACTTTGATTTCCTAGTCAAATCCATTAAAAACAAACATCAAGAAAACTTGAAGTTGTGATTTAGATTTTACTGGTAAAAAAGTTGAATGTACGTTGGTCAAACATACGTCCTAGAGAGAGCAATTCAAATGGTTATATTTTTCACTTCCTTTTCCTGCCCAAGTACAATATTCTTAAAGTGCATGACTTTCCTTCTTTGAAAAAAAAGCTCGAAAGCAATTCTAAATACTTCTGTGATTTTCGAGGTTACTAAAGATTGCGGTTCAATGTTTATGAAACCATATATTCGACTACACTTCCGTATTATACCGGCTGCGATGGCTGAGAGGCAGCATTTTTATTGCCTCTGCAACGTCAATGGCCAGAAGGTCACTGGATTCGACACCCGACGGTGGCACAAATTCCACACTAGACCCTTAGACAGGTTGAATGTATCCACTCCCTGGAGGAGATATCTAGCAGCCGGCTGCACTAATCGGTAGATTGCCGTGGTTTCTGCAAACAGTGCAACCGAATGCCAACGCAAAACCTTAATAGACACACAGCACGCAATCTTTCCTTCCTTTTCCTTGTCCTACCCTCACTTATACACTTACACTAGCATCCACTACACCACCACACATGTCGGGAGACCACTTGAGAGCGTAGAGCTTGCCGTGTTTGGGATGGTGCCCTGCTGGGGAAGATACTCGGAGGATACCCCGGAAACCGACGTGTATGTCGGCGCTGGGACTCACATTCCACCGGGAGAGGAGCAACAGCATTTCCCGGGGATATAACATGGATTACACTTACGGGACTAATGACCATAGTGTGATCATACTAAATAATCAATCAACTGACGTGTATTTCTCCCTACCCCTCGCCCCTTGGGTGCTTGCTGCCGCTGCGCGTGGGGCGCTGCCGCCCTCGCACTGCCTGCACCGCCCGTGCGCAGCGCGGATTTGATTGATTGATTCATTAGTGATTCCGGGTGCGTCAACTGCTAAGGTCATTAGTCCCGAAAGAGTAGTGCGTGTTTTTGACGTGGGAGGTGGCGGCGATCTTCCCTCGCTGGAAGGTGAGATACGAAACCTACCTACGTCGGCTTGCGGCGATTTTTCCCCAAGAAGATACCTCCCGTCAGAGTGGCATCGCCCCAATCCGAATAAACTCTAACTTCCCGACTGGTCTCCCAACAAGTGTGTAGTGTCCTGCATGTAAGAGTAAGTATGAATATGTAAGGGGCGAGGATAGGACGCGGAAGAGGAAGGAAAGATCGCTTCCGGTCCGTGGCCCGTTTGTTAGGGTGCTGCACCGACATTCGCCTGGTGTTGAGCGGAGAAACCACGGAAAACTGCAACCAGAGCAGCCGGCCGCTAGGATTCACCTCTAGACAGTGACTGAGTTCGAACTACCTGAGAAGGTAGTGTCGAACATCCCGCAACCGTCGGGAGTGGAACTTTAGGACCTCCCTGTCAGAGGCTCTGCAGTGACATAAGTTGATACCCCGAACCTCCTCCCCCGGTCTGAAAATACTAAATAATAACTCTATTGCCGGATATTTCCCCCTCCCTCTGCTCCTGTGCGTGCTGCCGCACTAGCACTGGCCTCCCGTGCGTAGCTCGGGGCTCGCGGCGTAACCTCCACCGCGCACACGACGGCAGCGCGTCTGCCACGGCGGCGGCGGTGAGAAGGCCGGTGGCGGTGAGCAAGCCGGTGGCGGTGGCGGCGGCGGCGGCGGCGGCGGCGGACACGGACGCGCCGGCCGCGAAGCGCTGCCTGCTGGACGCGCGGCGCCCGGCGCCGCCTCGGCTGGCGCGCGCCCGCCCGCCCACGCGCGCCTCGCGCCAGCTGTCGCGCCACCCGGCGGCGCCGCGCTTCCTGGCGCGCCCGCCCACCGCGCGCTTCCTGCTGGCGCGCCACCCGCCCCCGCCGCCCCCGCGCCACCCGCCGACCACCCTCCCCGCGCCGCGCCCCTTCGCCGCGCCACTCCCCACGCTCGAGTCCGGCGATGAGACGACTGACCGCTGACAATAAAACGCTTTAGAGAAACGCCTCACTTTCATTGTCACTCACGTCACAATGCTGCTGCAGGTCGACTCGGCCTTCTCTCGACAGCGCGCTGTTTTTTTGTCGTTAAATGCGGACACATCGCTGGGGAAAAATTTTATAACGCGATGTATTCAGACTTCGGATTTTAAAAAAAAGGGGAAACGCCCGTAAATTAATCTCGTTCAGCATTGCGAGGTGATTCTTAATATACCAATTCTTTATCATTTTCTTATGTCGACATCTACACAAGTAGTGACCTACGTACAAAAAGGTGTGTATCGTGTAAACAGATAGAGTATCAAAGAGATACTCGGTGAAAGTATCGCATGAAAAGTAATTCATCATATCTCGCTATTAATCATGCCCGTATGCGTCTAAAACGTCATTGTTCTTAATTATATTAATTCTACATACTATAATTTCTATCAGATCCAATTCATGACTAGCCACATGAATAGGTCTAGAAATTAATTTATTAGGCTTCATTCCATTAATTTCATCAAAAGACAATAAAATATCAACAGAAGTAGCAATAAAGTACTTTACTGGTCAAACCTTAGCATCATCAGGACTATTAACCTACATTATTTTAAACTTGATCACATATACCTTAAACGAAAATATCATCAATTCAATAATCTCCGTCGCTTTATTCTTAAAAATAGGCGCCGCATCTTTCCATATATGATTTCCTTCTGTAATAGAAGGCTTGTCATCACTCAATTGTTTCATTTTAATTACATGACAAAATCTAGCCCCATTCATCATTTTATCTTACCTAACATATTATCAACCGTCTAAAACGACACGGTGTGCAACTAAATACTTGAGCCCCTCTGGTGCCCATTAAAATTGGCCTATTAAATATTTTTAAGAGCAAATGGCCTATTTAACTAGGAAAACTAGTGGTGCTGCAACAACACATACTTTCCCGTATTATTGGAAGCTACGTAGGATTGAAATATGGCACTTTCTGCCCTCCTAACTTCTTAGCTATTTGTTGAAAACGTCCAATTCAACCAAGAAACGAACAATTCATTGTTTCCATCGCAGTGTTGTCAAAACTATGTGAATTCTACAACTGCATAAAAATATAATACAAGTGTTGTAAACTTGTATTGGAAAAAAAAGCCTGATACCATACAGCTATATCAAGTCACAATAATGATACCTAATTCATGGAAATTCCTGACAGGGGAACGGAATTCCATTGTTGTATTCTCTGCATTATCGACACTATCTTGAAGAGCTAGCAATTTTTATTTCAAATATTTCAAAACAAATAATTTCTAAAAGATTAATGTTTAAATTTATAATAAAAGGTCGCATGTAAGAAACGAACAAAGAAATAATATATATAATTGCAAATTCTAATTTACGACGCATCCGGCCGTCTGAAGCGCAGTAAATTTGCAGGGGGCTATTATGTTTGTCGCGAAATTATAGAAAAGCTACTCGTATATTCAAAAAATTAAACATGGCGTTATTTGATAAGTACGTTTCCGCCATCTACCGCCGCCCAAAGTACATTTTTTTGACATTTTCTCAATTTTTCGGTTTCCTTATTGTAGAACGGAAATATTATTTTTAGGATATCAAAGAACACTAAAACCTCGTCCTAAATGGCAATTTTCTTTGAAAAATTTGGAGCCGTTTTTAAGGAAATAGCGTCTAAGCGCAACTAAAAATGCGAAATTTAAAGCACTTTTTCACAGAACATTTTTGAGTTTTCGAAAAACTTCATTTGAAGTCATTTGAAGCACTTACATTCACAAATAAAATAATATTCTTGATGTCTTCCGGGCTGATGGGACGTGGTCCAATTGGCTTGGAACTGCCAAACGTTTCGCCCACGACTGCGGTGGGCATCTTCAGTGGCGAGGTCTCGGGCGAAGCGTCCGGGACAGCGGCTTACTAGCGACTGACTTCAGAAAGACTGAAACGTTTGGCAGTTCCAATCCAATTGGACCACGGCCCATCAGCCCGGAAGACATCAAGAATATTGACTCCGGCCGTGAAAGCCTTCAATGCTTTATAAATAAAATAATGTTTACATATTGCTAGTAATGTGCATATTAAACATTTGAGAAACCTTCCAAAAAAATTACATTTGGGTAATTTTTGAAAAAAAATACCCCAAATTGAACTTTACGTCACATTAAAAAGTGCAATTAGCACTATCTGTTCCAAAAGTTTGAAGAAAAAAATTGGAGCCATTTATGAGAAGATGACGTTTAAGCGTTTCTGAAAATGCGGAATTTTTATCTAATTTTAACAGAAAACTGTTGAGTCCTAGAGAAACTTTACTGAAAATTATTTAAGGGGACCTGGACCTCATTAGGGGTCCAAATTTAGAAATTTGTTTTTTTATATCATAAAATTCTACAATTCTTTCTTATTCTAAAAATGTATACTTTATGTATTTTATTTTATCATTTTCATATTTAAATGCCTTTTGAAAGCCGATGCGACACCTGCCTTTTAAACGCCCAGCTGTCAGACAAATGTCAGCTACTCAAGCAATTCAAAATGGCTCAGTATTTAATTTGGCGCCAATGTTTCCGTAGAAACTCGTGTATATAAACTCTCTGAAGAACATGTCGACCATACTGAATACAGGGATAAACCGCAATCGATATTTTTTTCGATACAAGTTGTTTACAAACTGAGTTGTGTGTTCGGGCGTGCGTTTGAGTTTGTCTGTGTTTCGAAGTTGTACTTTGAGGTATATATCAGTAATATTTCACTGTTAAAATGCCGAGAGTTAAGAAATTTAATAGTAAAAGAAAATTTTACGGTAATCAACACAAATGTGTTAAAAATAGTGTTGAAAAGAAGGAAATTGTTACTCCTCAGCGAAAAGAGGTTAGGCCTACAAGTTTGCCAGGCAGTGCTTCAAACGGAAATTGAAACATTTTGTCGACAGTGAACAAGACATTGTAAATAGTGTTAATAGTGCAAATAATGGTGGTTATATATTAGTTAATGTAAATAAGCTTTCAGAATTTCTTTATTGAGAATTTCATTATTGAGAGGTAAATGACATTCAAATATTTAATTTCAATTTCCCGTAACAATAGTTTTTGTGTACTGAGGTACCTCTATCTCATAAACTATTAAAGCTAGGAAAATAAAATTTTGCATGTATTACAGTATACTGATTACCTGCATATTGGGGCAGATTATTCAGCAATGTATTAAAAAATTTGAGCTGGAGCAGTTAATTTGTTTTAAAAATGTATAGAAAAAAAATGACCGTTAAAGAATAATTTTTTAAATTCTCTGAGCATAATGAAATGTAAATATTTGTGGTCTATTATTGTAATAAGTTTATATTGAACAAAATAAAATTTGTTTAGACCTAATATTTGGATTAGTATTGACATAAATAGTTCTGAAAATAAAAATTAGATATAACTCCGTAGATTTTATAATAATTAATTTTGGTATAAATATGCATGCCATAGGATTAAAATACTACAATATGGAGGGAAAAGTGCATTGATTATGTGTTTAAAATTTCATTGCAATATCTATTAAAGTATTTCTGTTATTGTATTTCAAAATATCAGTGGAAAATGGTGTTGATGACGTCCAGGTCCCCTTAAAGCACATGTATTCATTAATATAATAATGTCAAAAATCGTCGCTAATATAAATATTAACGATGAGAGAAGCAAGTCAAAAATCTGAGAGTCAAGGAGAAAATCTGCTGAAGGGTTTAGCGCTGCTCACAGACGGACAGACAGACAAGCATTATAACTTCATTTGATTTTTCGGCATCAAAAACCCACAAAACAGGAATTTTGGCTGCACCACGTGTTAGGTTTTCTTTATTTAGCAACTGGATTTATCCCCTTTTTCGTTACCAGAGCACTTTAATAAGAGTATTTTAGCCGAAAATCCGCCGTTTTTTCGCGCAGCATTACATAACTTTCCCTAAACTATACGTTCGTATAGTATACGGGAAAGTGAAAATAAAACATAATACAAGAATAATGTAATTACAACTTTGATCACACAATTAATAAATAATAATTATATACTTTTGAACCACTTACATAGTTACCAGATGGTTTGCAGTGTCTCTTTCCCAATGTCGGACATCAATTCCCTTTATCAGAGGTTTTCAAACTTTCTTCGCCCATGGCTCCCCTGGACGAAACTTCGCACGGCTCCCCTGGTAACAATAAGTTTCAAATGTAAGGGTTAATATAGGTCTATTAAATGTTCAACACAAATGAGTGACATAATTATCAAAATAAATCACACGTTACAAATACCACAGAGTGATAGTTCAAAATACATAAATGACACAAGGATTAAAGGAAATCAAATCTAAAGATCATTTTTAATAAATCACAGCAACGCCCCTGGGAGCCGCGACGCACAGTTTGAAAACACCTGCCCTGTATTACATTTTTAAAAAGTTGAAAACCAGTAATTCATCATATTTACGGAAATAAAATGTTTTATTATGTGGGACTATAGGACTGCTTTCAACATTTTCAGCGAGGCCATGGCCCCCGTCCCTGCGCACACGTCTATTACCATGCCTCATATGTATGACAAAGTTATCATTGAATCACAATCATTAACAATAAAATTTTGAAAATGATAGAAAATAATGTTGCAAAATTAAATAATGTTCACTCTCCATTCTTGATTCGATGCACAGAAAAAAATATTTATTACACAATCTTTTTCAAAGAAAATGTGGTTTTACTTCACATTGTATACAAAAAGTACAGAACAATTTGGAAATCGGTACTTCATGATGTATTAGATGACACGAGAAAACAAAAACTACCTATGTAAGAAACGAATTTAACTTACTAGCACCCGTGTACCCGTGCGAGACCTTGCACTAGTACCCGTGCGAGACCTCTCGCATGCTATATCCCACCCCCTTCCTTATTTTTCCATTTCCATATCAAGCCTGTAATATGTATTTTTCTTCAAGACCCTCTTATCCTCCGTCACTTGTTCTATATGTCACCTTGTAATTGATAACAAAATAATATACCCTTGTCATTAGAAACTAATCTTATTTAACTTTATTGAGCAAAGAGGTACACCCGTGTAATTCAATCGCATAGAATATCAAGTAATTACTAATTTCACATTCAGTTGCAGACTCTACAGGCTCTGATCAGGTAGGGTAGAATCGAGAAGCGTCGAACCAGCAAAGATGTAATAGAATGGTCAAGAAGATCTTATGGATGATCTTGGCTGTCCGGGTGACACCGTCGAAGGCTGAGTTGCCGACGTTTCGACCTGGAATGCATTCCAGCCCTGAGGAAGACCACGATAAGATGGTCGAAACGTCGGCAACTCAGCCTTCGGCGCGGCGTCACCCGGACAGCCAAGATCATCCACATGACTCCGGCCACGGACGCCTACGACTTCAAAGAAGATCTTATCCTGTAGATTACGATGTACAAAACATTTCTTTGAGCCCTTTGGCCTCAATATTTTAGTTTTTAAGGCCCTAGAGTGCTTCGTTTAGGAGTAATTTAACGATAACTATTTAAAAATCCTGAAGTGCATTGCGGTTTGCATTTTACATGAATATTTAGATTTTTTTAAACAAATTCTTCATATTTTTAAAGTCAAAATGCAATTCCTCATGTCCCCGTGCAATTATCTTTCTTTAGCGATCTCATTCATAAAGATTGGTTTCGTGTGAGAGCCGCAAAGATAAGGTATACTACTGAAATATAGAGACGATATGCGCAATTTGTCAGTGCTAGTGAAAACAAGTCACAATGTCGAAGAAAAGTGCTCGCTTTTAATGCATCTAAAGTCATTCAAATTAACAATGAGAATAATCCCTAAACGTTGATTCACTTATTTGGCACGTTGTGTGAGAATGGAGTCTTTCTTCATAGGAAGAGCACATTTTCCCTTTTGTATTTTCGTCAACGAAATTTTTATTTATCAAAAATTTGAAATTCATTGTAAGATTGTATTAGGAAAAGAATACATTTATATGTCTTCAATCGACCCAGGTAGCTTCTAAAAACATTTATCACACAATTAATTAAAAAAGTTAATTTTTTAATTTGTTCTTTTAGTTGTTTTTTTCAATATCATATTTAGACTTCGTAAATCCTTTCGGATTACGCAATATTGTGCTTTGATCATGTTCCACACTAAACTAGGTTACGATTGCGAAATACAAACAGAGCCGTGATGAAACAAAACAGTACCAAGTAGTTTGTGAACAACATTGTCGAACATAACTGCCAGTGCCCACAGACGCATATTTGTTTGCGGAATTTATTGACGAAACATAAAGCGTCGAAGAGAACTATTAGCAATTCATTGATTTCCCTAAGTGGATAACTTCTTGAAAACCTCGATTCTTCTCTTCATCCATACAGGTCGTCAAGGATGCCGTCAACTATTTTGATTTAAAGGGGAAAAGTTTAAGAAAAAACGGATTAGCACTTTCCGTAATTCACAAAATTTTAGGTATATGTCGTAGAAATATCAGACTATTGCATTTCAATCGAATTTGAAGTCGCAAAAGGAAGAGCTATGCGAGTTCACGCACTGAAATAGCAATAAAGTGGTGACCACTCTCATATTCTCTTGCAAACATGAAACGAAACTTAACACAGATGACTGTGAGTGACAGTTTACACGAATACGTAAAAGTAAGAACATCTACTGGGAAGGGGTGTGTTGATGTCACACTGGGTAGGCAATTGTGCAGATTGCATTGCAATCTCCGCATTTGAAACAACTCTTTACATGACCAAACATTCCATTGATTCTAAAGATATTATTTCATCAATATTCCGATAAGAATCGACTGATAAATAATAATTATTAATTGAATAATAATGAATAATTATTAATCAATCTCAATCACTTTGATCAACACAACCTTCGCTGACGGTATCAACAGCTCTCACGCTGGAGGAAAAAGTATAATTTCGCTGAAAATGATTGAACTGGAGTAAGATTTTGGACTATCACAGTATATTTATAAAATGTTCGATTTATAAAAAATCGGATCAATATTTAACTGATGTCGGAGCACACTACATAAATTAATAAATAAATAATTAATTACAATATTTCTGGGGGGACAGTGGAGCAAATACAACTCCACAAAATTTAAAAGGCACGTCCGTAAAATAATTGTGCAGTACATCCATTCTTAATTCCGGCACAAAATCGAAGACAACAATAAGCCGCCACATCGCTTCCGCGAATTCGTAATCACTGTTATAAAAGCAAATGAAAAACGCATCAGTTCAAACAAATTTATAATTTCAAAATTCAACAATTTCAAAATCTACTTTGAAATGCTAACCAAATCTATTAAACTCAAACGCTTAAAACTTATTTAGCAATTCACAATTACCAATGACGCACGTTCATTGGCTGCGACCCCTCTTTCCTTCCTGCGTCACCCGACGCCACAGTCAGTCTGTTCTGAGTCTTGCTGCAGAAAGGATCGTAATGGCGTGTTGGCAGCCGTTGTCTTCGACGCGTGCTGCTTGCTTTATTTTCTCAAGTGTAGTGTTTTGGTAACTAAAATGAGCAGTTTATACACTGCAAGCCTTCCTGCTCCGCGTTTCCTAAGGCGGGCAGAACTTAATAATGCTGACAGTACCACAGTGTTAGTGAGTGTGTTGTAACGGTGTTTCTGACGAAAGCCAATACAAATTCGGTTCTGCACTGCAAGCCTTCCTGCTCCGCGTTTCCTAAGGCGGACAGAACTTGATAATGTTGACAGTACCACAGTGCTAGTGAATGTGTTGCAACGGTGCTTCTGACGAGCGCCAATAAGATTGTTTTTACAGCGCAACCTTTCCGCCCGCTTTCCCTGAGGCGGGCGCAACTTGGCAACGCCGGCGGCGCCACGCGTTACGTGAAGATGTTTAGAAGGCGTTGGGCAGCAACTGTTTCAAACACAATTTCATCGAGCTTGTGTTCCCCGACTCGAGCAATAAAGGATGTATATATGTAACCGTTTGTTAAACATTGTAGTATTTAGTGCTTAAATTTAATATATGTTTTTCTTGTGTCATTTGCAAACTTATTTTCCCAACCGTAATAGCAGTAATTCAATACACAGATGCAACCTGTTTAAAAGCTGGTCCTTCGATCCATGTAAGTTGAACTATTGAAGGTGTTGGGGGGAGGAGAACAAACGTCTCGAAAAGCAAGAAAAGTCCACTGCTCTCTATCTCTCGAACTCATCCTCCCACAACTGAAATCATCTTACAATTGACAATTTGCAATTTTTATTTGTTAAATCAAAAGTTACATTGATTTAATTCCACATTTTGTAATAAAGTTTTCAAATTAATTCTTAACAGCATCTCTCAGCATTCTGAGCAGCATCTCCAATTTAACTTTTGTACACAATCTTATAATTTAGAATTCAATAGAATTTTTTTAAAATGTTCTCCCACTCCAAAGAACAGCACTCAAAGAAAGATGTAAACGAAAAAGTTTATTTTTTCGAAAGAAATGTATTTTAATTTGGCTGGTGTTCCCATTGCAGACAATGTCAAAGCTCACAAAATGTCGAACAATGTATTGAACAAAATAATTGTTTATTGAGTAAATTATTATACATGGTGATTCAAAAAGGGAGTAGATTTCAAATATCTACCACCAATGAACGACGATAGTTAGAGACACATACGACACATTATTGGATAGAGAAAAATCCAAAGTTTAATTTTGTACATTCAACATGAGCATCACTTGTTGCGCGAGAATTCTTGAATCAATAGTCCATTTCTTGTCACGCACGAATGATCTGGTTGTTGGTTGAGTTCACTGCTATCTTGAAGATTAGCAAGTTTAGGTGGTCACACACCTTGTCTTACATTAATCTCCATAGGTAAAAATCGCTCGGCGTCAGATCTTGTGACCTAGGAGGCCACTTAATAATGGCCCTGCTTCTTCCAATCCATCTTATTGCAATTGTGCCGTTCAGATACTGCCGTATCCCATAGTGAAAGTGAGGTGAAGCGCCGTCTTTCACAAAGATAAATCATCCCAATGTTCTTCAATTCGTGGAAACCACCAATTCTCGAGCTTCACTACAGAATTGGTTGTTTCCACAAAGGTAATTCCAGTAACAGTTCTCTCAATAAAAAAGAAAGGTCCATAAACTTTGTTGATACTAAAGGCGCAAAACACATTCAGTTTTGGAGAATCTTTTTTATTTTAGACAACAATGCAGGAATTTTCAGTTCCCTATATTCTGTCATTGTGGTGATTCGCTTTACCAGAGATAAGAAATAATGATTCATCAGAAAAAATCGTTTTCGCAAGGGTGTCATCTTTCATAACTTGCAACATTTTTATTTTAGTTCGCCGGGCAACTACATTGTCAATAGCAATCAAAATCTCTTTTACAATTTTACATCATAATAAATTGTACATATTTGATTGTATAATATTTAATGGCATTGTCTTTTAACAATTTAAATCATTCTCAAATAAATACATTTAATATGACAAGCATGTGCAACTTCGCACATGCAACATTGCAAGGCAAAATTCTGATCATTTTTCATGATCTTCAGGATACAATACCTAAAGTACCGGTACCTTGTATGGCTCTTGACGCACACGCCATACCGCTGGTTGCGGAATTCCAATGTCTCTGATTCCTCTTCGTGTGGATTTTGTAGGGCTACATTTACAAACAGCTCGGATACGCTCAAAATTTTCGTCTGACGTGCGAATGCGATCTTTACTTTTCCCTTTGCATACATAACCATCTTCTACAAATTTCTTGTACCACTTGTACCTTCTTGAACCACTTTTCGTACGGCGTCTCCATTTTCTTTCCCAAACAAAGTAAGCCTCACTGTAGGGAATGAATGGAATTAATAAGTAAAAGCTTAAAACTACATTTTTCTCTATTTAGTGATATTTCGTAAGTGTCTCCATCCATTATCGCTCATTGGTGGCCGATATTTGAAATATGTTCCTTGCGGATCATCCTGTATTTTGTAGGAACGGAACATTAGAGAGAAACACGAGTGGACTTTGTGAGAGCATATAGAAACTATGCAACCATTCGTCAAAAAATGAAATTAAATATATTTACTATTAATAAGAGAGTTGAAATGTATTAACTTTTTAATTTCATGGAACGCAAGGAATTTGTGAAACTAACCTCTCTGATAAGTTTTTTCAACAATTCGAAAGCAATTACATAAAAATTCATCCTCGAATATTTGTCATTTTTGATGGCCTCAAACCCCAGCGAGATTAGTTTTCAAATATTAGGAAATTCTAAGATGCATGAGAGATAATAATCTAATAAACTTCTATATTGGTTTCCATAACCGAAGTGCTTCTAGTAGATAATTCGAGACCGAAGCCCCTTAAATTGATAAACATGACAAGAAAGATAATATCAACTTGCGAAGATAGGGTAACCAAAGTCTTGAGGCAAGCAAGATGCTAATAATCTTCCCAATACGTACCTAACCTATTAAACCTTCACTGAAGCCAAATAACGATCTGTTATAGGAATTAAGGGAAATATTTGTAACGAAAGAAAACAGTTCTTATAACGTAATTTCTGTTACACATTCTCAAACTTTTCAAGAGGGCATCACAATAGCAATCACCTTTTTAAATATTCGTTTTATTTTATATTTTACATTAGTAGTATATTTGTCTTACAAATTATGTAAAAGTTCTCTTCAGTCACGTACTGTTCCAAGTATTCATATTAAATATCTGGTTTGTAGCAACAAAATGTGTTCAAGTAGTTGGTCATTTTTATTTTCTCTCTACCACGGCAGAGGTAGACAAAAAAAATTATGCAATGCTGCGCGAAAAAACCGCGAATTTCGATCAGAAAAAACTCTTTATTACAGAGCCCTGACAACGAAAAAGTGGATAAATCCAGTTGCTCAATTACCAAATTACCATTGAATGTACCAACAATGCCTCGTCATAGACTATTACGAGATCGTTGATATCATTCACCTTAGGACGGTTATAATCGTGACCCGTTCCGAATTTATAGTAAAATTTTGGGCGCCAGGAACAGGTTACGTTAATTAAAACCAATGCTTCCACAGCTAATTTTAACAAATTGATAAATGTCCGGCTAGCTGGGTCAATGTTATGGATAATCGCTATCGCCTAGATAGCCGATTACTTGATCTGCCAACTATACAATATGGCGAGGAATCTGAAAGGGAATAATTATCTATCTCTAACTACTTAACAATTGTGATTGACCAAATGAAAATCTTTTCATTTCCAAAAGAGAAATTAACAATTTATTTACTTCTATTGACAATTGTTTTGTCTTTAGGTCATGACCACGTTTTTAAAATAATACCTTTGTACTGCAGTACTGATCTAACGTCTTGATCTACGACGCCCCGCAGTATCTTCCCATTTGAATGCAGATGAACCCAAGTCCATCTTTCTTCTGATCTTGCGACACTGCCGACGAATCCAGCCCTCACTACCTAGAATATCTATTGGTTTCTTACGTGCCTACTTAGTGTTTCTAGTCCTCCCCACTAGTGGTAAAACATTAAAGTCCAACACCGCAATATAAAAGAAACTTTCAAAGTCCTCATCGAATTTACCTCTGCCCATCAACTTTCAGAGTCCGAAAAACTATTGAGTCTTACGTCAAAACTTACAAGTCCCACTCCCCTGATGTTAATCTCGCAAGCGATCTGTACTACTCGACGACCTTTATCAGAATGTCCTTTTCCCCACCGTTTTTTCAGCCCTCAACGCTTCGGTATCCGTCCTTCGTTCCTCTTTTTTAAAACAAAACGACAAAATTCGACAGTCTATTCTCCCTTAGCCAATCCATTCATCTCTTATCAATCCGAGTAGCCACGCCCTCGATAGTCATTCCTTTTCAGACCAATCCCACATTATTTTATGTCTTTCTAGCCAGCGCCCCCCACCTATTCAAGGCCTGAAGGTAGTTTATTGACCTTGCCAACCACTACGCCGGCGTGCTAAGGCTGTATATTGCCATTTGCAGACCCTTTTACCAAAACCAATTTACAGCCAATGTATTGACAGAATATATAATATTTTGGTATATCACTATATATATATATATATATATATATATATATATATATATATATATATATATAATATTCACTATGAAGATCCTTTTCTCTGTATTGTCGACAATTATGTAGTTGAAGACATTATGTATCAGTTCTCTTCAGGCAGTTTTTATATAGTCAGAATTAACTTCCTGATAGATTCACCGAGATATGGGTAAGAATCCCGGTTTTGACAGTGCAAAAAGTTCGTAGTGAAACCAAAATTAGGAACGTTCATTAATTTCATTAGAAAAACGAAAAAGTAGCAATGGATACCGATCGTTCCCTAGATCTTCAGATATAATTTCAAACAATAATATGCCAGAACATTACAGTACCATTACCATTTGCTTCGCTGTAATATCCTGACGTGAAATCTCAAAAAAGCAAATACCACAAGATGTTCGAAACGTCGGCCCCAAAGAATTCGGACATCATCGAAGATCGTTTGAATAACGAAAGAAAGATCGTTTGAATAATGAAAGGAACTCAAATGAAACGGAACTACGAATCATGGTCACGAAACAATGAATACTACAAAAATATTCAAAGGCAATAAATTACTACACCGTTCCTCCGATTCCCTCCTCGTTCTATAAGTAGATGCTGAAACTCAAGCATCCATAAAATGTCACACGAGATCAGCCGTTGCCTAAATACCCAATTATTTAAATACAACGGTGGGCACCGGGAACATTAAAAGAGATATCAGCTTACAGGTTTTCAAACCTTTCAACATTCTCCTAGTCTACCTCTGCTTCTTGACCTATTGTTACCACAACAAACCCCGAATCCACCGCTAACCCTCCCACCTCCAATGCAGTAAATCCCCAAACCGCTACCATCAACCCCCTATACCATCGCTTCCACTGCCAACTAGGCCCATCGCTCGTGCTCGTAGACGCTGCCGCCAGAACGCAGCGTATGCACCGCCACCGCGGTCACCGCCACCTCACCCCCATCCCCACCGCCGCCGTCGCCACCACCACCGCCCACCTCCACCGCCACCTCCACCGCCACCCACACCGCCACCCCCACCGCCGCCCTCACCGCCGCCCCGCCGCCCCGTCCCCACCACCACCCCCACCACACCCCCGCTACCACCACCGCCACCACCGTCGTCTCCGCCACCACCGCCCTCCACCGCCACTGCCACCCCCACCGCCACCCCTACCGCCACTGCCCCACTACCGCTACCGCCGCCACCGTCGCCTCCGCCGTCGCGGCCACTTATCAAGCGATCGATAGCGCAGCCGATCGCCCTGCCTAAGTTCCCGGAGATTGTGCGGCGGCGCGTGCGGCGCTGTTTGCGGGCGGAAGCCGTAACGACGCCCCGCGGCCGGGAAGCGGGCGCCCTCTCCCACTCAGCCTCTTCTAAACAGACCGGGCCTCCCGCAAATGCCAAGCCACACCACCAAGTCTAGCTGCTTTTGACATTAAATACTTTTAATATGAGTCTTACAGGAAAGGGAATGGTAAACCACCAATGTAATGTTTTGGACTCCGGTCTTACCCTTATCACTCGTACTACATGTAACAAATAGTGCTACAACAGCGCGTACTTCCTCGCATTATTTCTGAATTTGTTATTTTCGAAAATTCTGAGAGTTCAACGAAAATTAGACCTGCGCCATTCTTTCAAGTGTCCCTTGTTCTATTCGTGGAAAAAATTGAGACAACAACTAGACCAGTTTTGAGAAAAATATTTTTTTATAACTTGCATTAATTTCATGCAGAAATTGCATCAAAACTACTACAATTGTACTCAATAATTGTCAAATCATGTATTTTAGAACATATTTTGTTTAAAAAATCTTTGAAAAGTTAAAAATCTATCTTTGAATTTGCAGTTTTGCGATGCCGATTTCTTGCAATTTTCGAAAATACAAAAAAAATTGCAAAATGGTACTAGTACAATTTTCTATCGTCATTTGAAACATAAAAGAAGAAAATTTAAAGAAAAAATTGGGAGCAGTTTTTTTCAAAAAATAATTGTTTACAAATTGCGTAAATTTCATACAAAATTGTGCGAAAACTACTCGTACTTTCCAAAAATTGTACCAGACTAAGAACACAGTACTATTAAAAAATTGGAGCCAATTTTGAGAAAATTTTGAAAATGTAATTGAGGCTTCGTGGAGATGAATCATCGTGGAGATGAATGAAGCCATTTTATTCTCGCATGTTTCGCGTGTGTAGATGGGAACGTGTGTCTCCATACATTGTGCAATAGGTGCCGCGTCTGAGGAATTCACGGAGGGATGACTGGGCAAAGTTTTGCTGATCCTAGCGGGAGAGATCGCATTTGAAAGAAAGTCTTTGAAAGATTAGACATTAAAACCAATACTAGCTGCAAAATAATTTATACATGTGTTATTTGTATTGCGTGAATAAATATTCATATAAAGAAGAGTAAAAGACAAATAACAAATGAAATATGTTTAGTATGTATTTGGTCCCATCATGTCTGTACCCTTGTGCACAAGCACCATCTGCAGCACTTCATTCACTCAACTAGTCAGCCCTCGATACAACGCATTAAATGCTCGTTCTCTCAATGATCATGTCTGTCTGTTTCAGAGATTCACAGAGGAAAAATTCAGTCTAACTGCGGTGTCAAAAAAATGTTATAATAAAAACGAGATTGTTAGATTTTATTTCATAGTCTTTGTGATTAAGAATTTGCATCTATAATACAGGGGCGCCTGCGTCCATAAATTTTTAGAAATAAAAAAATATTTCTCTGCAATTTATGATTTGGATAATGTGTTAAAACTCAACAAACGTCAACACCTTTCAGCAATTGACGATATTAGAAGAGTATGGCCAAATATTTTTTAAGAATGATTGCATAACATGCAAAACTCAAAAACCAGGATGTTTAGAGTTTCCGTACAAATATTTGAAATCGGAAATTCATTTATAATTCCTATACAGCTACGAATGTCACTAGTACTTCAAGATTATGTTCTACGAAGCAATTAGTTTAAATAATTTCTTCGTATAAAGATCGTGGTCAATATTTATTCATTGCTTTATTTTCATACCAATTCTCAGTATTACAGTCAAGAAATAGCATAGTTAACTTCCAAATATTAAGTGAGATTCAAGACCACCGTATCACCTCACAAAGTGTGTGAAAGATTATTTCACATTATATCGCCCCTTAATTTTAAAAAAATAAGAAATTAACACTTGCAACCCGCAACACATGTTGCACTGCACCACACATCGTCGCGCTTAACTCGGAAACAGTAAGTCCTAGGTGCTTAACACAAGGTTTATGTACCCGGGGGGATATAGAGTTGTCTTTCTTAAGACTTAATTTGATTGCATTTATGATTAATTTTGATCCGACTTAGTATATTTTGGGAGTTCAGTTCTTCTGGGCACTCTTGCTTTTGAGAAATCCATTTCATCCACCAGAGCTCCTACAGCACACTCCAGTTGCCGTAGGTCAGAGGAAGGTATTTTGTAATAAAATAACCACTTAAAATATATTTCTAAATTTCCAGATTGAGTTACATTTAAACCTGTGGTGGACGTGTCGGTTAAATGCTGGGGAGCATTTGAAAAGCGTGGGGCATGTGAGAAATATGTGGAGTAGTATGCAAGGAAAAAAACATGCAAAAGCATGCAAGGGAACAGGAGGGTTCAAAGTTAAGTTTCCTATTCTACAAAATGAGCATTTATTAAACGTTATTTTACATTTTTTGCACTTTGGCTCCAAATCTCCAAATTCCAATTCACAATCCGTAGCACAGGTAACCAGAAAGGAGTAGAATCTCCAAATATATGTTATATTAAGTTGACTACTTAATATTCTGTAAATTTTAAAACACGGTTCTCAGTTTTTCTGTTCGTTAATAGACGCAAAGTAGTATATGTTTGTTTAACCAAACGAAGCATCAGGCCTACAATTCTGTAATGCATAGTTTCGGTGGCTGGCTGTTCAATGTTGTGTTCCAGTAAAAGCTATTTTCACTTCTAAAACAATGTCTTTCATAGTGCAGAATATTCGCTCTGAACCAGCTAGTGTGTCATCAGGAATTATCTTTTATTGTTTTTATATTTGGCAATTTACATCTAGTGATTAATCTTATGAATTATACCTGAAATCTCCTATGACTTCGATTATTCGATTATTCAAAAAGAGAGTTGAATGTTTGTTAAAATTCCACTCCATCCAGTTCAAGACACTAAACTCCAGAACGGAGCCATTAATACGAGTATGATCTTAAAATACTTCATCCATATTGTATAGACACAATACATTTGCAGTGTTAAAGCAGCACATATTTTCTCGTCCGTATTGTGAAGCAAAATTACGCGAAAAGTACTAAAATTTTCGAAAAACTGTACATTATCTTTTTCAAAATCTATCTTTAGAGAATAGATTTCATTTAGGGAAAAATCTCTATACTTAATATTTTAGTTGTAGAAAGACTCTGAAAAAATTTTGCACTTTTGCAATTTTCGAAAAATAAGTTTTCAACGAACATGAGACCTGCTCCATTCTCATAAACGTTATTCATACTATCCAAAACAAAACTTAATCAAAATCGTTGCAGTAAGTTTTTGAAAATTTTGAAACTGTCCCAGGGCTTCATGTGAAGTGCCCCCAAAATTAAAATTTCGTTTTCAAATACAAGGGAACGCGACATCAGCCAGATTGATTGAGGAACATCGATTTTGGAGAAAATCTGCTGAACGGTTTAGCGTTGTTCACAGACGAATAGGCAGACTAGCAGTTTGCCTTCATTTGATTTTTCGGCATCAAGGACCCACAAAACATGGATTCTGGCTACAGCACTTGTTACAGTATTTTTTTCTAAATTTAGCATCTCGATTTATCGACTTTTTCGTTAGGAATAAGAGTTTGCTGCAGAAAATTCGCCTTTTTGTGGCGCAGCATTACATAACTTTCTCACTACTTCTTAGCGAGAAAGTGAAACGAAAATCCACTGAAAACGTTGGGCATTCCCTTTTGTCTTTCCGGTTTTGCCTGATCCAGCGCTGTGCCCACTTCCCGGAAGGTTCTCGGGTGCGGTCCTCACCGCTAGGGACTGCCGCCCCCACCACTCCGCTGTCGGGGCCGCGTCACGCCCACGAGCGCCGGCGTTTGTCATCGCGAAGCCGTACATTATGCGCGCGCTCGCCCGCCTGCCGCTCCGCGCGCGCCTCCTCCCGACTTCTCTGCGCCTCTCTTTGCATAGTCCGCGCTTTACCTTTTATCTCGGACGCATGTCTCTTGCTTGTGCTATATTCTCACAGGTGGCGTGCGCGCATCCCTTACATAACAGTTACCTAGACAAGTATACAGGTGTATCAGATGAATGTTACAAACGTCTAGTGCGTGCAAGGGAATCGAAGATGATCATTTTATTTGTTTGCCATGAACGCGTGTTGGGAAATCTCATGTAACGGAGTTACACATTTGAGACCACAAATATGGGAAAGAGGGACTTGGTGAAACGCGAGGCACCTTGCGCCATTGTAATTGAAGCGAATTTTGTAACTATATGGTGACTTTCTCTGAAGGAAGCATTCATTTGTCATCCACAATGTTTGTTCCTTCATTGTGTATGTCACCGTGTTGTTTTTTATTTGTGAGTTTTAGATGTTGTTTGTAAGCTGTTCGAAAGGTAGTGGTCTGATTCCAGTATTTTTTGCATTGAAATATAAGTAAAGTTATCATACTTATTAAAACGTGAACAAAGTAGCCATTCATATCCTATAATAGATTATTTCTATTGAATTCTCAATAGTTTTATTCGTTAAGAATGTCTATTGAAGTTGGTATAATGCATTCGTTTTCGGAATGCATGTAGGGCAGGGTGAGACGCGAACAGTAGGATACGTTGAGATATGATTAAATGTGGGGA